>CABHPP010127777.1:2301-41449 GCA_902168425.1 Peromyscus attwateri
TAGCCTGTGGGTTTACTTCTCTCTTTCAACTATGTGGGATCTGGGGCTCAAACTCAAGCTGTCAGGTTGGGCAGCAAAACACCCCAGGCTGCTGAGCCACCCCCTTGACCCCATATGTTACTTTTTACTAGCTTTTCTAATTTATTCTATGATAGTAATGCATTCTTTTCACATTGTTATTTTTCCTATGTCAGTAACTTTTTCCTCTATAAACACTCATTATACCATAGTATTATCTAGCACAAAGGTGTGTGTATAAATTATTCCCTTATGAATAATCTTATGCTGGGTGTGGTGGCACACACCTTTGATCCCAGCACTTGGCAGGCAGAGGGAGGCAGAAGGTTTGAGTTGAAGTCCAGCCTGGTCTACAGAGTGAGGAGTTCCAGGATAGTAGGACTACACAGAGAAACCCCATCTAGAAAAACAACAAAATTAAACAAAGAGAATAATGTCTTACAAAGGTTCTATTTTCTCCTAACTGTATTAGTGACCTGGAGTTAGATGGCTAGAGGGATGGACTATTTCCACCTTCTTCCCAGTGAGCGGGTTTTCTTTGTTTATGTCCCGCGCATGTGAGTTTATGTTTCCATTTCCAGCTGCTGTGGTCATGAACTCCTGTAAATGTCCCCGGTTCCGGCAGTCACAGGAATGTGGCCCCTGTCTGGCACTGCCCTACTTTGCTTTCTGACAAACACTACAACCAGAAGCAACTTGGGGAGGACAGGGTTTATTTGGCTTACTGTCCCATCATAGTCCATCCTTGAGAGAAGACAGGGCAGGCACTCAAGGCAGGAGCCTGGAGGCAGGAGCTGATGTGGAGGCCACGGAGGGGGGCTGCTCACTGGCTTGCTCCTCATGGCTTGCTCAGCCTGCTTTCTTATAGAACCCAGGACCACCTGCCCTGAGTGGCACCACCCACCGTGAGCTGCCCCGCCTCCCATCATTAATCAAGAAGATGCCCCACAGGCTGGCCTACTGGCCAATCTGATGCAGATAATCCCTTAATTGAGGGTCCCTCTTCCCAGATGATCTCTTTGTGTCAAGTTGACAAAAACAAGAAGCCAGTACAGCTCTGCTCTTCTGACTTTACATTGCTTCCCTACCTGTACCACCATGACTCATCTCCTCTTGTGGGGAATTTGAAAAAATCGCTAAATTCTGTTAGATAATCTTGAAGAGATATCTTAAAAAGGAAAAAAAAAATCTTGTTTTTTAATTAAACCAGGCTAAGTGCATTTTACTATAGTTGGTATATAGAGAACTATAAACTGAATGTTTCTAATCATTTTACAATTTAGTAGAGAAAACAAAGACATATACATCACCATATAAAAATCGATGAAGAGCATAAGAGATGCTAGGAGAATTGAAAAGGAGCCTTTATTCTTCAACTAGAGATATGAAGATCTTTTCATGAGGAAGCAGCCTTTGGCATGATCTTGAAAGATGGATTAGGTAGGACCAAGTTGTGCATGGAGGAGGAACTGGTGTGACCAAGCCAAAACTCGATCTAGAGGTGGAAGTCAGGACACTGGAGGTGTGTGAAGTATTTGGTGGTTCCTCTGGATGTTCCAAGGTTCCTTGGGAAGGTGTTTGGTAGTTTGGTATTCTTCTTCGTTGTTGTCTCAGGAGGTGTTTGGCATTCTGGGTTTTTTAAGACAGAATCTCACCATGCAGCCCTGACTGGTCTGGAACTCACAGAGATTCCCCACACCTCTGCCTCCCGTTGGGAAGATTTTGGGTGGTTTCTCTGGAGAAGAGGTTGGTGTTTCTCTGGGGAGGTATTTGGTATTCTTTTAGGGAGCCATTCGTGGTTCCTCTTGCGAGGTGCGATGGCTAACCTTGGTTGTCAACCTGATATATTTGAGAAGAAGGAACTTCTATTGAAGAAGTGCCTCCATCATGTTGGACTGTGGGCTGTTTTATTGATTTCTCATTGATGTAGAAGAAGGGTCCAGCCCACTGTGGGCAGTACCATTCCTAGTCAGGTAGGCCTGCTTTGTATAAGAAGAGTTAGCGGGATGTGAACCTGGAAGCAGGCCAGTAAGCAATGTTCCTCTGTGGTCTCTATTTCAGCTCCTGCCTTGGCTTCCTTCAATGAGGCTGTAACTGTAAGACAAATAAACCCCTTTCTCCCCTTAATTTGATTTCAGTCCATATTTTATATCAGCAACAGAAAAATGACTTCCACAGGATGTTGGGTGGGTCCTCTGATGAGTTCTTTGGTATTTCTTTGTAAAGGTGTTTGGTGTTCCTTTGGGGAGATATTTAGTTAATGCGTTTATCTAATTAGTCTGTATCAATAAAATAATCAGTAGTCAGATATGGGGTAAGAACCTGAATGATCAGAGAAGTGGTGGCGAAGCAACCAGGGACCTGCTCTCTCTTCCGTTCCTCCATCCAAAAAGCTAAGATCCTCTCTATGCCCTGCCTTACTACTTCCTGTCTCTCTATCTGTCCTCAGTCCCCCAAAACTTCTATGGTTAATTTCGGCCAGCTAGTGGCTAGCTCTGCCCTCTGATACAAAGCAAACTTTATTGTCAGAATTCGACCAAAATATCACATAACATTAGTTGTTCTTCGAGGTGGTGTTTGGTGGCTCTTCTGGGGAAGATAGTTGATGGTTCCTCTCAGGAGGTGTTCTATGGTTTCTCTGAGATGTTTGGTTCCTGTGAGAGATGTCTGGTGGGAAAGCTTTTGGTGGTTCTTTTGGGATGGTGTCTCTTTGGGCCTCTAGAATAGTGTCTCTCAACCTGTGGGTCGTGACCCCTTTGGGGGGGTTGTTGAATGACCCTTCACAGGGGTTCCCAGAAAACACAGATATTTATATCATGATTTATAACAGTAGCAAAACTACAATTATGAAGTAGCATTGAAAGTAATTTTATGATTGGGGGTCGCCACACCATGAGGAACTGTATTAAAGGGTTATAGCGTTAGGAAGGTTGAGAACCACTGCTCTAGAAGGTGTTTAGTGGGTCCTTTGGGGAGGCATTTGGTGTCACCTCTCAAGAGATGTTTAGTGGTTCCTCTAGGGAAGTGTTTCATGATTTCTCTGATAAATAAGAGAGACTAGGAACCTAGATTTCCATGTAAAAATCTCTTGATTATTATGGTGGTTCCAGTGCATTTAGTTTTGTGAATGACGCCATTCATAGGAAAATAGTTCAGTGCTCTCATAATGTGACTGATTTTACACATTTCCCCACTCCCTCACCAATACTTTCCTTTCTTTCTTTTTTGGCTTTTTGTTGTCCTTTGTAGAATTTTAGTTATTCAAGGTGATAAGAATCATGGCATTAAGCCAGGAATGGTGGCACACACCTTTAATAATCTCAACACTCAAGCGGCAGAGGCAGGCAATCTCTGCGAGTTTGAGGCCAGCCTGGTTTTTATATTGTGACTTCCAGGACAGCCAAGTCTAGAAACAGAAACCCTGACTCGAAACATAAAAAAGAAATCATAGCCATATCAGGACTTCCTTTACATTAGACTGCTCTGTTGTTTTTTTTTTTTTGTTGTTGTTGTTGTTTTTGTTTTTAAGGTACCGTTATCCTGTTACCAATAAAGTATGAAAAGTGGTGTGGTTCAGAAAGTTCTTTAAAGGTTTAAAAACTCCCTAATTAGAACAAATAGACCCCTTACACATAGCCTCTGGCATTCCAGTTTGGAACTCTGTGACAGTCTCCTAGTTCAGGCACCCCCCACAGTCATCTCTCTTTCTTTTTGGCCTCCCCTTCCTTCCTGTCCAGGCTGAATATCTGACCTCATTCCTTCTCTCCATAGAAGAAAAGCACAATATTGCTTTTTAATGGATTTTATTGACTAGTAGACGCACTTCAAACTTTTTTGTTTGTTCCACAAGAAATGTTAAGACTCCAGATTATGGGAACTTTTTGTTGGAACCCACAATGTTTCTAGTCTGCAAAAACAAAGCAAAACAAGCAAACAGGGCTGAGGCTCAGCTCACTGGTACAGCTCCTGCCTAGCATATGCAAGGACCTGGGTTTGACGCCCAACCACACAAAACAATAAACACAGACAAATAAGCAACTACAATTTAACAGCCAAATAAGATGATACATTTGTGGACTAAATTTAATTTGCAAGTAGTCATTGGTTACCCCATATGAGGGTCTAGGCGCAGTCAGAGCCACCAAAGTGGTCTAGAAGAAAGGAAAAGAAGCCTGGGTCTTTAGGTGTGAGAAGTCAGAAGAGGCACGCTTTAAGAACGAGGAAGGCTGGAGCACAAAGATACTAGTGCCAGACACATGGTTTGTCCTGACGTTCTGTATAGGCAAGTGCTCTGTATACGTGGGTTTCTAACAGACGAGATTGACTGATGAGGTTTTCAGAAGTCAATGCCATCAAAAGAAGATTTGTATCACTTAATTCCCCAAGGAATGAGTAAGGCACAGTTTTCTATGCTGAGCCCTTATCTCCAGTGTGATGGCATCTGGCCTTTGGAAGGATTTTTGGTCTTGAGGGTGGAGCCCCCATTTAAAGCTGGTGGATTATTTTGGAAGTTAGCTAGTTCTAGGAGGGTAGTCTTCCTTGATCCCTTAGCTGTCAAAACACCATAAAACATAGAAAGTGACAACAAACCAGCAGACCCAACAATAATAAGGAGTTTCAGGAGAAGTTTTGCACTTGCAGTAGAAGGGTGGATTGATAGAGAGCGCTAACTTCCAAGAGATCCAAGGATGTTATCGTCTGGTAGGTCTTGCTTCATTCAGATTAGATAACGAGACTAGGTTGGTTCTTGGGAGACAGGAGTCAGCTTCATTTCCTGGTTCTCACACACCAGCCCCACATTGTTGTGTTTGGATTCACAACATGGCCAAGGGATGTTTATGTCCCCACCCAGACAGCTGTCCCCACTGGAACAGAAGGAGCAGCAGCGATGTTTATTTCCGGAATGGTAAAACACTGAAACCCTTGGTCTCTAAAAATAGGTCACTGTTTTACTTTGCCGTGAACTGGAATTGTTTACCTAGGTGTAGAACTGTCTGACAGTGTGGTTCTGCCAAGGTGGATCAAGCTAAGAAATGGTCTTATACTTCTTTGAAACCGCAGATTTTAATTTCTGGAATTATCACAAAATCTGGACCACAATTATAAGATTGTTTCCTGTATTTATTCTGAATGGGCAGTTCTGGGAAGTCATGGATGGAGCCAGCCCTTATGTCATGCACTCTCTAAGTCAGAATTGCTTTATGAAACCTGAACTCTGAGCTTGAGATGTTTGCTAGGCTGCTTGAATCCAGACCCTCCCAGGCCATTCAGGAATAAACCAGAATGCATCGAGGAGTTTTTTCCTAGCAAAAGATCTCTGGTGGTCCTAGGGAAGACAGGGGACTGACTCCTTTTGGTTTGGGCTTTAAAAATATCAAACATAGGGTTTGGTGACACAAGCCTGAAATCCCAGCTGTTCAGGATACTGAGGCAGGAGGATCAAAAGTTTCAGGACTACTTGGGCTACAAAGTGAGTTCAAGGTTACCCCAGCAACTAAGTGAGACCCAGTCTTAATAATACAAAGTAAAAAGCTTGGGATGTAGCTCAGTGGAGGAGCTAGTGTGGCACAGTGCTCAGTAGGCCTTCGGGTCAATCTTTGGTACCATAAATAAAGGCATATATTTTTAAAGTATACAACTTTCTAATCTGTAAATTTAAAGATACGACTTCTCTGGATAAGCTGGGTTCTCATGGAAGAGTTTCCGGCTGGTAATTTTTGGTTTGTATTTGTACAGAGACATCTCTTCAATTTTCTCTGCTCCTCAGACCAGCTTCCTTGTCCCCAGGGGCTGCATTTCCCACACTTAAGATATTGCCCTTATCAGTGAAAGGATTTATATTAGAATTATAGGAGAGGGAAAAAAAGGCGTGTTTCAAGAAATTAAGTGTGGGCTCAGTACCCCTGCCTATCACTCTCCTGCGCTGATCACTTCCAGTTCTTCTGTTTCCTTGACTCCATGCACTAGTCTCACATCAGTCTCCTTAGGCCTGCTTCTGTCCCATGAACTTGCAATGGATGGTGAGGAGTGATCAGTCTCTTAGTCTCTCGTACCACATTCTTGCACTTCAAAACCTAAACCATTTGGTCTGAGTGTTCTCACTGTTTTTGTATTTGACTCAGCACCTCGTATTGTAACCCAGGCTGGCCTCAAAGTTACTATGGAACAGAATAATCTTGAACCTGAGATCCCCCTGCCTCCACCTCCCAGAAAGCTGGTATTAAAGATGTGCACTGCCACGCCCAGAAGTGTTCTCACCTTCTGTCCGGGTCCCACCGTGTCCATGCCTGTCTGAGAGCCAGACGGTTTCTTCATCCTTCAAGGCCAAGCATTGCTTTCCTGCTGTGCGCCGCACAGTTCCTCAGCTGCTTGTTGTGTTGTATTGTTTCCTGAAGCTGAAGGGGTCCTCTCCCTAAGATGTGGTTTCATTTGTGCTGGTGTGTCAGAAAGAGCTGGAGTATGCCTGACCAGGGACTGTGCAGGGTGACTGTGAGCTGAAGAGAGTCCCGAAGGATCTCCCAGGCTGGGCAAGGGAGTATGTATGGCCTGGAGGGGTTTTTCCTCAGCTCACTGCCAAGCACTCAACCTTCGAGGCCTAGTTCTTTATTTCCCTGTTTCCATTCAGGAAGTGTTGACTGAGTGTCCACTACGGGGGAGCCGATTTCTTTGAGATGATATAATCTCTCAAGGACAGATCTGATCCTTTGAAAGTGGAATTATACCATGACTTCTAGAGATTGGAAGAGTGGGATGGAAAAAAGAATGGATTTAATCAGTGAACACCATGTAAACCTATGGAAACATCACACTTAATCTTATTAACACACACAATTCATGTTATTAAAGAGTGGGGTTTTTTGTTTGTTTGTTTCTGTTTTTTGAGCAGACTTCAGAGTAACTGGGCTCATTAGTTAATTAGGTAGCCAAGGGCATTGACGAGAGCCCAAAGTCCTGAGGGGACCACTCCTGTTCTTGAAGGGGAGCTGAGGCACTCGGCCAGCCGGTGCAAGGGTGAACTGGACGACAAGCAGCCCAGGGCATCTTTGACCTCATGGGTCCTGCCTGCCACGGGAACCTCAGAGCAGGGCACCCTTTCACGCTGATGTCTGCATGGTTCTTACTGTCTTGTGGCTGTCCGCCCAGCTCTGCTACACCTCCACCCAACCCTATAAAAGACTGGCACATCTAGGAAACTGTTCTGACTTCAAAAGATAATTAGCCTATTTTCCTCAGCTACCCGTTTTACTTTCTGTCTCTCCAAGTTCAGTCTTAACTCTGTCTTTAGAAGAGACTCTGGACACGTTTACTGCAGTAGACTGGAACTCACAGATGAATGGACAACGAAGATGTGCTGTAAAAACACAGTGGAGTACTATTCTAATACAAACAAGAATGAAATAATGTCATCTGAAAAAAAAAAATCCCAGCACTCTTGAGCAGATGTAGGCAGATACCTGTGAGTTTCACGACCAGCCTGTTCTACACAGTGAATATAGTGAGTTCCAGGCCAGACAGGGCTACATAGTGAGACCTTGTCTCAAAAAAAAAAAGTGGTCATCTTTCTTAGGCTGTCAGACAACCATTAACAATTGGAGCTGGAAAGGGGGTTGGGGGCCTATGGTTCTGTTTGCTCCAGGACTGGTACTACATGCTGCTGGGAGTCTTCTGTTCGTGCACTAAGCAAATACGTCAAAGATGAAAGGACCCCAAACACTGGCTTCCGGAGGACTGTGTCGAAGCTTGGCTCTGAGGATAAGGCTGTGAAGAGATGCAGTAAAAGAAACCCGTGCTTTCTGCAGTCCAAGTGGTCATTTCTTGAAAGGATGGAGAGAGGTTGAGCTTCAGCACCTGGGAATGGGAAGACGGGAAGACGGGACCTATGCAATCCCGCTGCATGGTGCCTGCAGCAGGGAGAGCAAGCGCTCTACCCTCTCAGTTTGTTGTTGTTTCAAACAGGACATGACCTCCCGCCGTTTGTTTTCCTTTCTTCCTCCTCTAGACGCTCATCCTGCCTGGATCTGCTCGCCTGGGAGGGAAGAGAAAGAAAGGAAAATAAAGCCGGGGGAGGAAACTGCTTCCCCTCCTTGAGTGGCCCGTCTCCTTCCCCAGGACATGGAAGGATTTATTTCAGCATTCTGAATGTCCCTCCCACCCAACCCCCCATTTCCCCTGACTCAGCTTCTCCAACTCATCACAGCTGGCCACACAGGTTTCCCACCTGCAACCAGGGCCCTGCCCCCTTCCCAGACCAATTCAGGCTAGAGACCGGAAGCAATTAAGCAGAGCCAGCAAGGCCCTACTCACATCCAGACATCCTTGAGGATACTTGTCCCCTTGTCACTCTGCTGATGGCTGAGGCCGAGGTGCTGCACTGCGCTGGAAATTACCATAGGCTTCCCTGTTCCTTGCTTCTGTGGGCTAAGCCAGGACACCTGCAGTTGACTTTCCCAGCCTCAGCCTACCACAATGCATCTTAGTTTTCTAAATCCTCTGTTCTGCTTGGGGATGACCTCAGAAAACGCTGACTCCCTTAAACTTCTGGGTCCTGTGGCTAAGCTGACCTTCTGTGCATATTTTGAGAAGTCTGAGCATGCCCCTTGCCTGGAATCTCATAGCTCTTTCATTTGTTTTGGACGTGGATGGCCAGCCTGTTCTCAATTCTCTGTAGAATGTTGTAAAAATGCAGCCTGCAGTGGTCTCCAAATCTCTGCTGCCTGTGAGCCCTTTCTGGGTGATGTGCTGGAGCTGTTGCTGCCCTAGGCTTCTACTGCAAGTTGCTTTCTGTGTCCTTTAATCGTCCTTGCTAATGTCCCTAAACCTGAGCCCTGACTGTTTTCCCAGCATCGCCGGCTTAGCTGCCAGGCCTCGGGCTGTTCTGGGCTCTGGTGTCCCATCTCTGGGCTCTGTCTACTGTGGGACCAATGCTGTTTATGAGACTTACTGGCCTGCCAATGCTATTCCTGTGGTGCCCTATGTCTTGAGAGTAAAGAACAGTTAGCTGTCTACACTTTGGGAGCTGCTGGGAGGGTCCTGAGGTGAGGGAAACACAGCAATTGGCACTATTCAAGACATCAGTCCAAATTCTGTGTTTATTTAGTGGAACATGGGCTGGCTAGCGCTCTCGTTACTCTGACCCCTGACAAAGGAACTAAAGAAAGAAGAGGTTCTCTGGCCTCGCGACGGGGAGACGGCACGGTGGTGAGCGTGGCTCGGCTGTGGCGGCAGCAGTTCGATCCCGCTGGTCACACCGTGTCCACAGACAGAAAGCAGAGAGAGGACTGCGGGCGCTCAGCCCCCTTTCTCCAAAAAAAAAAAAAAAAGCTTTGTTTAAAAAATTCAGTCTGGGACCCCAGTCCGCGAGATCGGTGCTACCCACATTCAGGGTGGGTCTTCCTCCGCAGTAAGCGAGCCTCTCTGGAAGCATCCTCTCATCAAGACGACACCGAAGACTGACCGTTATAGGCAGCTCCAGAATGGAGGAGAACTCGTTTCAAGTGTTACTTCACAGCTTGGTCTTTTTGTGGAAAACGGGCCAGTTTCTGTTTTGACTATCCTATGATGAATTCTGTGTGGTGATCAGAGTTGGAAGGGGCTGCACTTTGGGATCTCTTGTGGGTGCCTTGTAGGTTGAAAACCTTGACAGCTTACTAGAGTCGGGGCCTCTCCCTGTACCTTGGCTCCTGGGCATACCTCGCACACCGATGAGCTGTCTGTGGTATGTCATGCCACATGTCGGTGACTCCAGCTTATACACCTTTTTCTGTGTAAAACCTTGACAACCCAGTAGGCACGAGATACAGCTGTATTGCAGAAGAACTGCAGCTGTTGGAAAGGCCCAAACGTTCAGATACCGATTTGTCTCTGGGGGTCCAGTTTCCGCACTGACTTCTCTAGGACTTTCTCTAGCCTAAATGAAAATGTCTCTTCAAATGGACCTTCCATCTTATCCTGCAGGACATGTTCCTGCGCTCATAAAATCTGCTATAAAGACTTTTTTCTTTCAACTTAAAAAATTGACTGTGACATTTCATCCTTATGGGAAGAGCCTGCTAGAAGACTTCCTGGACAGATGAATGACTCAGGGTGTGGAGTGGACTCAAGGAAACAAATGGAGTGACCAAAGTCCTTTGGGGGAGGGTTTGTTGTCTGATCACCTTCTGGGCTTTGCAAAGGGGACAGGTGAGACTGGTTTCTCACAGGGTCACAGAAAGTGGCAGCTAAACCTGGACATTTTACATGTTGAGCCAGGCTGGTCATCATGCCCTGCAATGTCCAGGCCCTCTCTTGGAGCATATGGATCAGAACATTTGCGACTTGGGCCTTTGTTCTGTACTTCTGGACCAGTTTGCCAGCTTCGCATAGAGTAGGCATTACACGATGCTATGATTACACTCGTGTCTTTTTCTTCATTAAATTTGTGTTCTTTGAGAGCCGTGACTATCATTTAAAAAAAGGATTCTATGTGTATGTGCGCACCCACATGGAAGCAGGTCAAGATTGAGGTTATTCTTCAGTCTTGAACTTGGAGCTTGGTGATTCAGCTAGGCTGGCTGGCCAGTGAGGCCCCAGGATTCACCTCCCTTTGCTTCCCAGAGTTGGGGTTGCAGATGCACACCACCACCTGCTGTACTGGGGACACAGACTCAGGTCCTCGTTCTTGTACAGCAAGCACATGGCCACTGAGCCACCTTCCCTGCCCCTCACCTATTGTTTTCTGACTTTTTTGATGATGAAAATGTATTCTTTTCATGTTGCTATCTTCTCAGGTCCAGCGATGTTCTTCCCAGCCAGACGCATCTCTTTCCTAAGAAATCCTAAGTCGTTGAGTAGAGGATGTTTTTAGTTTGTTGATATTCTACTTTATGTTCTTTTTGGAGCATTTTAAGCTAGTTCTAGATAAAAGTAGTGCAGCTTTCTGAGAAATATGACAATTTTGGTCTCTGCAATTTGGCCTCTCCAGTCAATATGTCTTACGGGCTCCAAGGGATGCTAACATTGGAGGGGGCAGGGCTATGGCTGTGTTGCTGGCAAAACAGGGCACAAGTGAGGACTGAACATGATCCTATTGCTTCCAGACCTCAGGGACAGCTAGGTGTGTCCTTCCTAGCAGGCTTTTGTCCACTGCGTTCCGGAAATAGCAGAGTGTGGGATCCAGAGCTGAGCGTCCCAGCCAGCAGAGTTAACCGTCCCAGGTGCACATCTTTTTTTAATGGATTCAAACGGTTCTAAATTCTT
Source organism: Peromyscus attwateri (assembly GCA_902168425.1). Taxonomy (NCBI): domain Eukaryota; kingdom Metazoa; phylum Chordata; class Mammalia; order Rodentia; family Cricetidae; genus Peromyscus; species Peromyscus attwateri. Next base: position 13,555 of record CABHPP010127777.1, read on the forward strand.
CAGCTTTGCAAGCTCATGCAGGCCAAGGTGAGGCGTGGAAAACCCATCATGTTTCAGCCACTGGAGACTTGCAGAGGTTGAATGAGACACTGGAGCCTGCTGACAGGACCAGATGTGTGTGAAGTCTTTGGCCCTCTGGGGAGATCCATTTGGGGAAATCTGCCACCTACTTACTTGGTTACTGTTTGATCCATTAGTGTCCGTTAATCTGGTCCAATGGACTCACCTGCCTCCCTCAACAGAGAAAGCTGTGGTCTGTCTCCCTTGATGTGTGGGGATCTGGGGACAGAGATACAGATCCAGGAAGTTCAGTTTGTTCCTAAAGAAAATACAAAGGAAGGCCAATACTGAAGCCACCTGGGCAAATCTGTGAAGAAACAAATTACTTCTAGTCTAGAGACTACTAAATTCCAACCATCACACATACGTGTGCATTGGACACACTCAGACAAACCAGGTGCTCTCTGTTGAAGTCTGAAGCCATTGCCAGACCTCTATGTGTGAATCACTTTATTTACTTATTTATTACAATAATTGATGTAAAACTTAAGTGTTGCCAGAGAAAGTGTGTAGGATCGTCATCTTCCCTTAACTTGACTTCCTTCACAGTTTTGCTGGTGTCAGCTGGTCCCCACACAACCCCTTTTCTTTCCTCCTCAATGGCTAGCGTGAGCTGTTTAAGTGGTTGCTCGGATTACACGTTTGTCGAATGCCAGGTGTTCCTCCACAGACTTGAATAGCTCATAACTCTGAGGGGAGGTGTGATCGTTCCCATCTTCTAGAAGAGGAAATTGAGGCTTAGAAAGTTCAATGGCTTTCCCTCCGTACTGCGCAGCTGGGATTGAAATGCAGGGCCTTCTGACTGCAAGCGAGGTCCTCCATGTCGTGGATATGCGGGTCCTGCTTGGGCTGCCGCTTTTGTATTGGCTGCTGGGAGGCTGAAGCCAAATTCAGCCTGTCACCAGCAAGCCACAGTCCAGTGAAAAAGAATATACTGAACTCATTGTGGATCCTGGTGCTTTCAATGCTTTTATTTTTCTCTTTCTAAAGTTTGGGTACTTGCTTAGTTATCAGCAATCTATCTGTGTGTCTGTCTGTCTATCTACCTACCAACCTACCTATCTATCATCTGTCTGTCTATCTATCTATCTATCTATCTATCTATCTATCTTTCATCTCTGTCCATCCATTTAAACACATTTGGTTATTTAACAGATTGTTTCAAAGTGTTGTTTTTGAGACAGGATCCACACATGCCACCCAGGCTCGACCTGAACTTGCCTGCAATCCCCTGCTGTGGCTTCCTCAGTGCTAGGTTATAGCACACATCCCCACATACAGCCTTCAAATGTTTTTGCTGTTTTGATGATATATTCACGGGATAGAGATGCAAATGAGAAAGAAAACTTATGTAAACAAATGATGTTTAGACTTAATAATTGCTGAGGCTTTCCATTATCCAACATAAATCTCATTTCTTTCCTTCCTTCTTATCCCTGCTCCCAGCCCCCAGCTTTCTGTGTGAAAATATGAAGCCATTGCCAAACCTCTGGCTGTGTGCAAATTGTTTTCTGTTTTAATTGAAGTCTCAGACACAAATATCAGTAATGAAATGTTTGGAGGTTTTTTTTTCTCTTGTTTTTTATTCTGGTGTCAATGAAGTTCAGCTGGCTCTAGTTATAAACGATCCAACAGTTTTATAAGCAATCATTTCCCCAGGCACAGTGGCAAATGAAATGTATTATGGGAAACTTGTGAACAATATAATTTTATCTCACTGCTGAGAGAAAGGGAAAAAGAGAGTCTTGGTCACTGCTGGGCATTTCCTTTAATCGTGCATTTTCTGAGTTCAGAGAACAGACTGAATGCTTCAAGTTGGGGCTCTCTGACTCCTTTATGAATGGTGATAGAGTTACGTCCGCTACTTTGGAGGACTGACGCAGCAACTCACCAGCAGATTGGTCGGGATAATGCCTCCTGAGAGTTTGTCCATGGATATGCCAAATGATTTAATTGGCATGCTGGGTGATTTTTTTTAAACCATATTAGTTTAGTATGTGTTAGAAAAGTATATTTTTATTTATTTATTTATTTTATTTTTGGTTTTTCGAGACAGGGTTTCTCTGTGTAGCTTTGCACCTTTCCTGGAACTCACTTTGGAGACCAGGCTGGCCTTGAACTCACAGAGATCCGCCTGCCTCTGCCTCCTGAGTGCTGGGATTAAAGTCGTGAGCCACCACCGCCCAGCTAGAAAAGTATAATGAAAAATGTTATTAACAAATGAGTTAATTTTTTGAGGTATTATTAAGCAATCCTACCAGAGGCAGCACACAGAAAAAAATGTACAAATAAAGGTGATAGTCCAAAAGCTAAATATGGAATGCAGATGCTTGTAGATGGATACCTGTGGATTGCCAGGTATCATCTGAACGATCCATCGTTTTTTCCCTTTAGAAGAGGCACAGCGGGGTCAGCTCATCCTCAGGTCTCCCTAACATGGTGCTGGAAACTGGGGCAACCTTTCCCAACCAATTGTCCGACAAAGATGAGGGAAACGTCAAGAACTTTCAAGAAGATGTCAGCCCTGTGGTGGTGTTAACCTGTTACTAAATCCAGCAGCTGCTCACCTCCAGCGTTGCTGTGATGTGTTAAAAGTGCCAAAATTAGATTTTCTGCTAATCAAAGCTGGAGGCACTCCTGACACATTTTTTTCAGATGTCTATCTGGCTTCATGACTGGTATGGGCTGCTCGGAGTTCTCACACTACTAGGTTGTCCTACATCTATTATAGCTGTCAACTGTTTATTTCTCTCTCTCTCTCTCTCTCTCTCTCTCTCTCTCTCTCTCTCTCTCTCTCTCTCCTGTAAAATGCTTGAAGACTTTGCTTGTGCTTGATACATGCTTGTACCTTACTGACCACTTACAGGTAGATAGATAGTCCACAGCAATTTGTTTTACACATTAATAAACACTTGTAGTCAACACATTTCCTAAGTAAGTTAAATAGAAAGGAGAGTCAGGACCATCTCCCCAGCTGCCACCTGTCTAGCCACACTGTCCCATGAGGTTTGCCTCCGAAGTCCCTTTCTTTTGAAAGGGAAGCAACCACTTCCATGAACCAGCCCTGGGGCAAAAAAGTCCACCTTCTCTCTCAAGAGCTAGCTCACAGACCCTCGTCTCCAGTGGTCAAAGGAGGTCTGGACTTTCTTCATCTATCATGTGAGCTTTGCTTCCAAGGTTTGCTGAGGATCCATCCTCCAGCTCATCAGCCCCGTTCATCTTTCTTTGAAAGAACTCAGTTACACGTGCCGCTGTGTAGAAGTCTGAACACTCAGGGGTTGGTTTTCTGCTTTCCACATTTCAGCGGGTCCCGGGGTTGAACTCAGGGTGGTAGGCTTTCAAAGCAAGTGCCTTTACCTTCTGAGCCATCTTCCAGCCAGAAATTTATTTATTAAATCCATAGTAACTCTGAGCTAAGACACCCTAAAGGGGACACACAGATGCACTCTTACTCAAGGGATTGTTTTCTTTTGTTCTGGGTCCCTGCAAGTGACATTCGGAGGAGGGAGATGATACAACGGACTGATGCTGGTAAGAGCAAGATGGCATTCCTCCTCACTCAGAGAAAAGAAGAAAAGAAATTTTAAAATAAGCCCCTCCAGGGGCTTGCCATTGTCCCTGTGCCTGAGCTGCAGAGAAAAGCCACCCAGGCAGAATCAGCCCACCTATTTTTTGATACCTACATTTACCTTGGAAAATCCCCCCTGTTACCCTCTCGGTGGAAAATCTCCTGCCACGGAATCAAGACATGTTCAAGTTTTCATCTGGGGCATGCAAAAAACCGTAAGTATTTCTGCAGTTTCTGGCCCGGTAAATGCACCGTGCAGTTTATTTCTCACAAAGTGACACTTAAAACACGTAATTCAATTTAACAACAAACTTTGGCTTCTAGTTACTTGCTTGTGTGTGACTTTGGCAGGTTTGCTGGAGTTGGCTGTGGGCATTTGTGAAGCGCGTTGGATGAATTAATATTGCTCGTGCACAAAGAATTAAGTGTTACCTTGCTTCTTTGCTGCTCCAGCGCTCTGTGTAAGTCCCAGTGGCAAACCTACTCTCCACAAACTGTTACTAGCAGAATACCCTTCCTGGGCCACATTCTAGAAAGAACTTAAAACAGATGAAGACTAAACACACATTTTGGCTTTTGACCTTCACTATTTTGTGGCATGGTTTCGAGCTCCTCTTTCCAAAACAGAAAGTTTTTCTGCAACAAGGAAATGCTTCCTTCTGAGAAGGGTGGTGGTGGCACATGCATTTAATCCCAGCCTTCGGGAGGCAGAAACAGGTAAATCTCTGGGAGTTCAAGGCCAGCCTGGTCTACAGAGTGAGTTACAGGACAGCCAGGGCCACACAGAGAAACCCTGTCTCAAAAATTAAAAAAAAAATCTTCCTTCTGGGTTGCCCAGGAGCATAAGGACCAAGTCATGCTGGCTTCAGAGAAGACCTGTGTAGAATGGTACCATGCACTTACCAATCTGTGTTTTGTGAGAGCCTACCAGTTCTCCAGTAGATGGCCTCTTACTAGTGCACATACATGGACTAAAATGGAACCAGTGGGTATTAAATGTCAAGAAAGAGCACACGAATTTGAGAGGGGAAAATGGTGGTGGGGCTGTGGAGGCAATGGGGAGGTAGGTTTAATCCAAGCACACTGCGCGTGTGAATTTGGAATAGAATACTCCCTTCGAGTCTGCGCTCAGCTTGGACACTGCAGCCTGGCTGTGGTTGGGTGGGCTGCAGACGGCCTTACTCTAGTTCTGTCTGTTCTCTACTGAGTGGGGACAAGTGGGAGTGTGGTCAGTGCTGCTTAGAGTGCAAAACCAGGGGATGGGCTAGGTTGGGCTTCCCAGCCAGCTCTGCTGTCATGTGATAGTGTCTGGCAATTAGTTATCAGTTGAGCAGTAGTACCTGAATGCATTCTTATGAACATAAAAGTGAAAGTGAGTTTGAGTCCCCTTGTCCGTCCTTCTCCAGGGTTAATTCAGCCCCGGGCCATTGTTACCATGGAGGCCTGGTCTGAGGACCTTCAGATACTGATTAAACATCATGCTATGTAGGTATTAGAGCTTATGAGATGTCACTCTGTAGTTCTTGGATTACTCTTCATTTTGTTTCTTGAGGCAGGGTGTCTTCTTGAACTTGGAGCTCCCTGATTCTGGCCAGTCTAACAGTACCTGGTTTGTTTATGTTTTGCTGTGATAAAACACTGCCCCAAAGCAGCTTGGGGTGGGGAGGGGTTTGGTTTACAGTCACACTCCATCATTGACTGCAGTCAGGGCAGGAACTGGAGGCAGGAACTGGAGGCACGGACTGAAGCAGATACCACAGAGAAACGCTGCTTCCTGAACTGATCACCTTGCATTCTCACATCATCCAGGACCACCTGCTCAGAAGTGGCACCACCTACTGTGGTCTGCCCCCCCCCCACATCAAGCATTAATAAAAAAAATGCCCCCACAGACTTGCCTACAGGCCAATCTGAAGGAAGCATTTTTTCAATTGATGCTCCTTCTTCCCAGATGACCTTAGCACCTCTAGCTAGCCGGCTTGTCCCGGGATCCTTCGTCTCTGCCTCCCGAGTGCCGAGATTACAGGTGGCCAGCATGCCTGCTGGACTTCTATGTGGGTCCTAGGGGCCCGAACTTCAGTCCTCACACTTGTAGTCCGAACACTTTATCCGTTGGTCCGTCTCCCCAGCCTGAATTTATTAAAGCCGTTTAACTCTTGTAATAATGATGTGTGTGATCTGCCATTGGTGTTTCATTTTGGGTTCTTCAAAACTGAAGCTGAAGTCAGACAACTGGATTTAACTGAAACAGCCTGATTTGGATGCCAAGCTCTTGCTAGTGAAGCATGCTTATTCATATGATTGTGTTCTGACCATAGCTAATTTGTTTACCTTCACGGTGCAATTTCACTATGTTGACATCTCTGGGTATTGTGGGGAAAATGGTAAATTAATAATGACTGTCCACGCAAACATTTGCACAGTTACAAGGCTTATTTTGTATGTAACAACAACAATAATCCAAATTCCTGTTTACTGAGTACCTTGCACATGCTAGGTACTGCTATAGCACATTCTTTGCACTCATCTATTATTCCATTTAAAACTCACAGTCACACAGAGAAATAGATATTAGCCCTGTTGTGGAATATTAGTTGAAGACGTGTTGCATTTGTTTATGCCGTGGAACATTTGTTTAACGATGCAAAGATGTGTTGCATTCTTTTATGTTGCATTTGTTTAACTCTGAAGCTGTGTCATTTTGCCTGTCTAAAACACCTGATGGTCTAATAAAGAGCTGAGCATCCAATAGCGAGGCAGGAGAGGGATAGGCGGGACTTCCGGGCAGAAAGAACAAATAGGAGAAAAAGAGAAGGGGAGGATGCCAGGGCCAGACACATCGCCATACACAGAATAAAAAGGAAGGGAAAGATATACGAAAATAGAGAAAAGTAAAAGCCTAGAGGTAAAGGTAAATGGGGTAATTTAAGTTAAGAAAAGCTGGCTAGAAATAAGTCAAGCTAAGACCAGACATTCATAAGAAAGAATAAGCCTCTGTGTGATTATTTGGGGACTGGGTGGTGGGTCTCCCAAAGAGTAAAAAATTAAAACAAACAAACAAATAAACAAACAACCTAACTACATAGTCAGCCGACAATGTGAGATTTCCTGAGGCTGTTCCACTAAGGATGAGCGTTGGGTGTGGCCCAAGTCTTCCTGCCCCACCATGCCTGGCCTCCCATAGTTGGACAAAGTGGGCCACTTGGGGAAGAGGCTGTATGTATGCCTTGGAAAGGTCTCTTTCTCTTTCCTTTTGTCTTTCTCTGTTTCTTGGCAATGGTGAGTGAGCAGCATTGCTCTATGATGCATCTCCCAGCATGATGCTTTCCCTCACCATAGCCTAACAGCAGTGGAGCCAGCCAGCCAACCATGGACCAAACCCTCTGAAACCAGGAAATAAAACACAGCTTTCTGTCTTTAAAGTGTTTCTGTTAGGTATTTTTGTCACAGTGACAAGAAACTGACTACCACAAAATCACATTCTGTCAGAAATGGGACCCACCAGGCAGGATCCCTAAGGTACACTAGTCCATGTGGCTCCAGGGCCCAGAGCTGACAATATAGAGTAGAATAACCCAGTGCAGCCTCATCACACCAGCCCAGGTGAGCCACGAATTGTAGGCATCTGTCCTGGCTAGTTTTCTGTCATCTTGATACAAGCTAGAGTCATCTGAGAGGAGGGAGCCTTAATTGAGGAGTTGCTTCCAGAAGACTGGGCTATAGTCAAGCATGTAGGGCAATTTCTTAGTTAGTGATTGATGTCAGAGGATTCAGCCCCTGGGTAGGCAGTCCTTCAAGCTATAAGAAAGCAGGCTGAGCAAGCCATGAGGAGCAAGCCAGTGAGCAGCATTCTGCTATGGCCTCTTCATCAGCTCCTGCCTCTAGGTTCCCTCCTGGTTTGAATTCCTGCCCTGGCTTCCTTAATGAACTGTGATTCAGGATATGTATGTCAAATAAACCCTTTTCCCTAAGTTGCTTTTGGTCATGGTATTTCATTCCAGCAACAGTAACCCTAACAAAGACCCATTCAAGAACCAGGTCTATTCAGACTCACTAACAAAGACCACATCCATTCAAGAACCAGATCTAGCTAGGCTAATGGACAGTTTTGTTAGTGTTTTCTGAATGAACTTCTTGATTCAGTCCTAAACTATTTAGGCTTTTGTCTTCCATACCTTCTTTCTACTTGTCTCCAAATATCTGGCTGACAGCTCTGAAACGTGCTTTCTCTGATCCTTCCTTGTGGTTTGGACAGCCTTCAATCAGTTGTGGAGAAGCTGCGCTTGGTGGGTGGCTTATCTTGGAATGATTTTGTTCTTCCTGTGACTTTACTGATGAAATAAAGAATCTAATGTGTGGTTGGAGAGAAGTGGCCCAGTAGTTTAGAATGCCACCTTATCTTTTAGAGGACCAGTGTTTGGTTTCCAGCACCCACACTGGGTGGCTCACTGCTATTTGTAACCCCATTTCTAGAGCACCTGCACACATGTATATATACACACACATATGCATAAATAAAAATAAATATTTAAGAAGGAGTGTGGCTGAGAAGTATAGCTCAGGGCTTCTGCTACTGAAATGACTCTAGTCATTCCAGACTCCTTTACTGGAACATGGAGCATGCATTCAGAAGTCAATATCAAAGGTAGAGTTGTTTTGCGTTTGTCACAGGCAGGGAACAATTTAGAGATAAGTGGTTTGGATGTATGGATCCGTTCCCAGGCTGGGTTATTTATGTTCAAATTCCTTAGTGTCTAATAACAAAGATGTCTCTTCCCTTTAGGAATGCCAGGAACAACACCCCCAGGGGACTCATGTATCACAACCAAACTTATAACAATTCAGAGCCTTCATATAATTGGAAGTTTAGTTATCATACCAACATTAGAGCCAGTGTTTCCTTCACAGCCGAGTTCCTGTTCCTCTGTAGATGATGAAATGCTATTACAGGCAGAAGCTGCAACTGTGAAGATGAATCTGAGTTCTTGAGTCTTTAAAACGCTGCTTTTGATGATCAGGGCAGTTGAAAAGGAATGTTTCCAAAAGTTGTGACTCTGTTCTCACACCACAGATGAGGGAAGCTCTCATCCTCATCAAAGGAGCTTCTCTTTGCAACAGGTGGAGACCACTGTAAAATGCCACGACTCATCAAAGTACAGGGAACAACTGCTTATGTGGTACCCAGGCCCAGTGGATACATCTACAATACAAGTCCTGCATCTAAGGCTCTGGAACATGGAGGAAGAAGGGGCAGAAAGATTTTATGAGCCAAAGGATCTTGGGATCTGCTGTGAGATTGTGACTCCAGAAATGACAGGGATGCTTTACCGATTCAACAATATGGCAGCATAAACAGGATGTGGACAAAGACTACACCAATAGACATGCTAACATGGAACGGGGAAATACCTTGCGGCCTCACACCTAGACAAAGAAGTACAGATAACTAGTAATGCTAAGATGGGGAGAATTAGTAAGCCAGGGATTAGCCCTCTAACTGGTTATCCAATACCAAGTGCTCAGTCCTGAAATCATATACATATAAGCAACACTAAATGGATTCAGCAAGTTGTATTTATATATTCATGTATATATACATGTGTAACAATAACAGGGGCTGGAGAGATGGCTCAGAAGTTAAGAGCACTGACTGCTCTTCCAGAGGTCCTGAGTTCAATTCCCAGCAACCACATCGTAGCTCACAACCATCTGTAATGAGATCTGACACCCTCTTCTGTATACATAATAAATAAATAAATCTTTAAAAAAATTAACAAAGAAAAGGAAGCCATGAATTTATGAGGGGTGGAGGGCATGGAAGAGTTTGGAGGAATGAGAGGGAAAGCAGGAAATGATATAATTATATTTTAATTAAAAACAAAAACAAAGTTGTAAAGCAAATGTTGAAAAGAATCCTGGCTGTATCCAGATCAACTCAATTAGAATCTCTAGGGATCTCTTCATCAGTAATCTTGTGAAAGTTCCCTAGGGGGTTTCAGTGTGCACTGAGCAGGCCACAGGTGTAGCAGGAATCCATCTTCTTAGCTCTTAGTGTGGCATGAGCCCAGAGCAGGGAGGTCTCCTACAGCTCAGTCTTCATCCCCCTGGTTGCCAGGAAATACAATCATTTGCTATGTGAAATGGATTGGAAACACCTGGTGGATTATACTCAGTCCCTTCACTTATAGGAAATGTTATAGTCTGAGTGTGCCCCCGAAACTCATGTGTTGGACATTTAATCTCCAATGCAGTGTTGAGGCTGTTAGGGAGGTGTTTAAAGTCATGAAAACTCCACACTCACTCGTGGATTAGTGCGACAACATAAAGGCCTTGGAAATGGGGACCATTCTCTCCTGCCCTCTCCTCCATCCACTGTGTGAGGAAGCAACAAGGAAGTCCTTGTTATGATGCTTGTTTTTATTGTTAACTTGACACAATCTCAAACCGCCTGGAAGAGTTTCAGTAAGTGATTGTCTAGATCAGGTGTCTAGATCAGGTTGGCCTGTCTGCCCAGGATTGTCTCGAGTTCATTGATGGATATGGGAAGATCCAGCCCACCGTGGGCAGTACCGTCTCTTGGGTCCAGGTCCTGGATTGTGTAAGTGTAGAGAGGAAGCTGAGTACGGATGAGGATGCAGGAATTCATTTCTCTCTGCTCTTGACTGTTCTTGTGATGGGGCTAGCTGTTTACGTTTCTTCCTCCTGACTTCTCTGCCTTGATGGACTGTAGCCTGGGACTGAACTAAATGAGCCTTCTCTTCCCTTACTTGTTCTTTGTTAGGATTCTTATCACAACCACGGAGGAGGAAACTAGCACACTTGCTGAACTCGGACTCTCAGCTTCCAGAACTGTGAGAGCTGAAGTTCTGTCTTTATAAGTTAGCTGGCTTCAGGCATCCTGTCTGCTGTAACGGCACAAGAGGAGCCAAGACAGAAATTCAGCCCTAGTGCCGTGTGGTCAGTGCAGGTCACCAATGTAAGCTGGAAGCTTCTTATAGAAGGCCCCTGTTCTCCGTCTTTCTCTGTCTCTGTGCTGGCCCTGCTTTACTTCCTACTGAATTTATTTATTCAAAATGTATTTTGCCAACAGCCCTCTCAGAGGGACTCGGGAAAACATGACTATAAATCTTTATTCAGTAGAAGAGAGTGGAGATGGTTGGGCTGACCCAGCTCTGTCCTGGCCCCTCTGGACTTAACGACTTGCTTTCTTAGCCTGGAGTTCTCATTCCCAGGAGTGTCCCTGTGTGTTGGGATGCACTTCCTCGGCCCGCACTGGAATTCCCTCCCTGTTAGAAATACTGTCTTCTTTGCACGCTCCACCATCAGAAATATATCTCTTGCATTTTTACGCTGCTGTAGCACTTTGCATCTTATGCCTTAGTTTATTTATTCGTTGATCAAAGCAGAATGGATATAGGTTTATTAAGAGAAAGCAAGAAAAACTCCAAATAGTGTGTATGTGGGCATTCTGTCTTAGTCAGTGTTCTATTGCTGTGAAGAGACACCATGACCAAGGCAACTCACATAAAGGAAACCATTTAATTGGGGGCTTGCTTACAGTTTCAGAGGGCTAGTCCAATATTATCATGGCAGGGGGTATGGTGCTGGAGAAGTAGCTGAGAGCTACATCCCGATCCACAGACAGCATGCAGAGAGAGAGAGACTGGGATTGTGTGGGCTTTTGAAACCTCAAAGTCTAGTGACACACCTCCTCCAACAAGGCTACACTTCTTATCCTCCCAACAGCCCACCAACTGGGACTAAGATTTCAAATCTAGGCGCTTATGGAGGCCATTCTCAACCAAACCGCCACAGGTGCCAAGGGAAGAACACCCTTAGTTTATTATTTAATTGAAAAACAAAAACTAGGGCCAGGCATGGTGGCACACGCCTTTAATCCCAGTATATGAACAAAGAGGTGGGAGGATCTCTGTGAACTGCAGGCCAGCCTGGTCTACATAGAGAGTTCCAGGCCAGTCAGGGCTTCATAGTCATACCTTGTCTCAAACAATAACAATAACAACAAAACAAAACAACAACAAAAATGTAAAACAAAAACCGTATACATATGATATACAATGTGCCGAATGATGTTTGCATGCCGTATGTCATGGCTAAACTGAGCTCATTAACACAGGTGTTATGTCACACACTTTTCCATTCCTTGCATTTTCATCCTGTCTCTTAAAATGCCTATCTTTCTGTTGAGGGATGTAATTTGAGGTAAGGTACTTGCTTTGTGTGCATAAAGCACTGGGTTTGATCCTCAGTAACGCCAAAATAAAATTCAACTTTAAAGTCTCCATTATGTTGTAGACAAAACAGGTGTTTGTTGGTTTTGGCCATTGTTGGTAGTCTATCAAGATCCGTTTCTCCTTGAGGTAGAAACAATTTCCAAATGTTGCAAGAATAATTCGAGTCTCTATCTCTTCTAGAACGGCCCACTGAACCACAGCGAGGTGTGGTTTGTATTTCCTGTCTGTGAAACTGGGTGGGCCCTGTGGCTGCCTCTACAACTGAAATGTGAAGGGAGGGAAGTGAAGTTAGGTGGGGTACACAGCACCCAGAATTTGGATTTGGAGCCAAGTCCTGGTCTGCCCAGTTAGAAGTGCAGTGACTTTGAAGCCACCCTGCTAGAGTGACCATATATCATTCAGAGGTAGAGGCTGACACCAGGGTTGACAGAGATGAGTTGGCCCTGTCCAAAGCTATACGAGTTTGTTGTTAGTTTTAGGCCACCAATGGTTTTTGTAGTTTGTAATGCTAATAAGTAAATAGGCTTTATTTTTCTTCCTATCCAAAACAATTTCAATTTTGTTCAAGCAGCCTCCATCCTCTGGTCACCTAGGTGTCTGCTTGTTTATTTTAAGTGGAATTCTGTCTGCTTTCCATTGTTTATTTCTAGATTCAATTCAGACTCAAATGTAGATGGAGATGTTTGTTGAAGACATCATTCATTGATTGGTGCTGGGGATTGAACCAGAACCTTACACATGTTAGGCGAGCATTCTGCTACCAAGCCATGCCCCCAGCCTTTGTTTTACATTTCATTTTTGAGACAGAGTCTCACTAAGTTTCCCAGACTAGGCTTGAACTCATGCACAGGCAGGTCCTGAATTTGATCCTCCTGGCTCAGCTTCTGGGTGGCCGGGATTATAGCTCTGTTTTCTAGGCCCGGCTTTGTTCAGGACTGCTTAGTAAGTTCATCTTTTCTCTTCTGGGAAATCAACTGGAAGCCACTTTCCACTCTGCTTTTGGTTTTGCCACATGAAGATGTTAAGGTCCCTATCTGTACCTATATTGTCACCACCCAGAAATGATTCTTGCACATGACGGACACGGGACAGGAATGTTACAGCAGAATGGCACTGTGGTCAGTAGGGCACACCATTCCCGAAGCCCACATTATTGTAGGCCTCCTATTGTGAGTATATTATATATAGCCAGGCTTCATTGTGAGCTGTGTAGATCTAAAATAACATTGGCGAGGCATGAGGCATCTTAAGTCCTTCTCTTGTGAAAGTCTGTACAAACAAAGGTCTTGTCTACTGTGGGGTCCCCAGGGTCCTAGGATTCTTCTAGATCATTTGTATCTCTAAGACAGAGCCTTTGTTCTCCAGTTCTTCAGTAGTGGTACCTGTCTTTCAGGCACCCACAAGGAGGAAGGGACAAGAAAATGGTGAAGTAAATGCCCTGTTGTTTCTTGAGAAAAATTCTTAGAGGCTGCCCAATACATTTCTGCTCACATCTTGTGGCACTTAGTGCAAGGGAGGCTGGGTAAAGTAACTCTTGGTGGCCAAATGCTCAGGCTGTAGCAAGTTGTACGGTTGTGGGCTATCAGGAGACAGCAATGGCTCCAACACAGTGAGATGATGGATTTCTTTGTCATTTAAAATCAGTTTATATTGGATCTTCTGTCAACGTGTAGCCCAAGAGATCCAGACTAAGTTCCCCCTGTATACCACCTCACCTAGCACGCCTCCTTCCACAGCCCTCTGTCATAGGAGTTCAAGTGCTAGAGATCTGGATTTAGCTGTTGAGCACCTGTGCCCATTTTCTCTCCTTGTTTTACCTCTTCAGAGTGCCCAGCTATGACCAGGTCATGCATATCTTAGTCAGAAATGGAAACAACTTTTGTGTCAAATGACAGCCTCATCGCAGAACTGAAAACTTTACACCCCTGCCCCCTGCCTTTTCAGCTCATTTGTCTACTGTCTGACACATAGTACAATGCCTGGTACATGGTAGGGACTTGATTTATAATTGTTGAATGAGTGAGTGACTGGATGAATTTGGATAGAGTGATGCAGGTGGCCTAGATAGCTATATTGAGGGATTCCATAATTTCATCTTGGTTGATCTATGATCCATTATTGATGTCTGCTGGGTATTCAGTACTGGAAGCACAGGATTATTTGCTGTTCTGGTGATTGATAGAGAAAGCATCAGATGATGCTTTTCATTAAATATCCACTCTTACTTGTTTTGCACATCCTGTAAAGATATGTATTTCAGTCAGTCACCATGATGCCCCATAAAATTACATTTTCTACATTAAAAAACTGTGATAGTAATGTGTGTATCATAAGGCTCAATCAGCGTTTGCTGAGTCTCCATTATGTTTCCCAAAACAGTGCACTTTTCTCTGTGGGCAGTCAATTAAATGCCAGATATGTTTTAATTTAAAATTTTTACATACATCTTCATGTACATTTAATTCAATTACCACCTTTTAACTCAAAAGAGAGAAACCTATCCAGTCTACTATATTTTGTTGGTGCTGCTTAAATTAAGCGGTGGCAAATAGCCGGGGGACGATTTTAACCAACAGAAAGCCTGTGTGGCGAAGGGTCTTGTTGTTTCTGAGGAAAATAACTCTAAGTATAACTATCATCTAGGAGAAATGACAACAGCAGGAATGTCTGAGTAGTCATGGTGATAACGGGAAGCTAATAAGAGCCATGTGTGCAACGGGATCCCCCGATGGGAAAGGACATGGCTATTTTTGGTGGAATGTCTCATACAGAAGGGAAGGACTGGCTTCCACTAAGAATCTTTTAGATGCCACCATATGTAAGGAGGCAGGGTCGCCCAGAGAGAGTGAACACAGGAGTGAACACGGTCGAAGTACACTGAGTACACGTATGAAAATGTCGTAATGAATCCCATTGTTGTATACAACTAACACATGCTAATGAAATATTTGGAAATAGGAATTTAAGAAAAGCCAACGCCAAATTACTTTCTTTTTGTGAGTCATGTTCCATTTTTTCTGAATTCCTTAGGTCACCAGGATCCCAGCTTTATCTGCCAACTCTGTAAACTCCAGATGGCTAGCCTTTACTTGGTTTTTCACAAGTTGAGTGGAAAATGGAGCAAAAGCATCCGTTCACTTCCGTCTCCCCTGCCATAATGAACGTCTTGGGCAAGCCCCGAAACCCACACTGTCCTCCTCATTCACTCTTCCTTCGTGGAATTTTGTTTGTCTGTATTTGTTTTTTAACGCAGGCTCTCACTACATAGGCCAGGCTGATCAGAACATCAGCCTCCCTGTAACACGAAATGCTAAACAGTCTTATTAATAAAACATCCGGAGCCAGATATTGGGGTGCAAGCTGAAAGATCAGAGAGGCAGAGAGTAAGCCACTAGTTTTTACCCCTATGAAATTCTTAGTCTCTAGAGAGTAACTTCCTGTTTCCTCAGGTCTTATATACCTTTCTGCTTCCTGCCATCTTACTTCCTGGGATTAAAGGTATGTGTGCTTCCCAAGCAAGTGTTGGGATTAAGGTGGTGGGATTAAAGGTGTGTGCCACCCTGCCTGGCTCTGTTTCCAGTGTGGCCTTGAACTCACAGAGATCCGGATGGATATCTGTCTCTCAAGTGATAGGATTAAGGGTGTGTGCCATCACTGTCTGGCTTCTATGTCTAATCTAATGGCTGGCTCTGTCCTCTGATCCCCAGATAAGTTTTATTGGGGTACACAATATATCACCACACACACCTCCCAACTTGACCTCCCAAGTTCTGGGATTATAGACATGCATCACACTTACCCACTCTTACTTAATTTTATCATTTAAATACTAAATCTTCTGTGTGCATGAATAAATACATGATGTGTGTATGTATTTATGAGTGTGGGCATGCACATGCCACAGTGTGTGTGTTTTATATGTGTGAGTGTGTGTGTGAGCATGCACATGCCACAGCGTATGTGTTGTGTATGTGTGAGTGTGTGTGTGGGGGGGCAAGCACATGCCACAGTGTGTGTGTTGAGGCTAGAAGACAGTCTTGGCTATGGTTTGAGACAGGATCTTCTTGCTGCTTTGCACACCAGGCTGGCCGGCCCTGTGCTTCTGGGATTCTCTTGTTTTCTGTGTCTCCTGTCTCATCACGGCACTGGGATACAGGTACAGCTCGAGGGATTTGAACTCAGAGCCTCACACTGCTGTAGCAAATCCACTGGGCTGTCTCCCAGCCCCTTCTGTCCCGTTCGTAAAGGAAAACACCATACAGATTGCCTTCCTTTCATGTCCTAATGGGGCCCTAGGGGTTGTAGGAAAACTAGAAAGAGACCCTTGTTTGAATTCTTAAAGAGAGAACAGCTCAATTATTAATAGTGAAATAAAATGTAATTTGTGATCTCTCCATTTCCATTTCTTTCCTGTTGTATCTACCATTAGAAGCGTGTGTGTGTGTGTGTGTGTGTGTGTGTGTGTGTTGTGTATGAGCACGGCATACATGCAGAGGTAAGAGGACGACTTGCAGCTGTCTCTTCTCTCTCTCTCTACCATGTGGGCTCCGAGATCAAATTCAGCTTGTCAGTTTAGCTGCTAAGCCATCTTGCTGGCCTGTAACTCTGGATCTGACTTTAAATGACACTAGCTTTCTCTCCTCTATTCTATGATTCCTTCCCTGGAGGACTTAGAGTATAGTGCTCTGAACAGGGGTGGGGTGGGAACATATCGCACAGGTACACTACTGCCGTCACTTCTACCTTTACGGTTTTGTTACTGAGACTGAATGCCACGGGAGAGTTGGACGGCACTTAATCTCGGTGATCTTGATAAAGGGCAGATAGGCAGCAGGGAGGCCCTCTCATCGACCTGCTCCTTACTAGTGGTTTTCATCACCAGCCTCCTGTGACTGATCACCTTTCTGCCTGCAAATTCCCCGGGGAACTCAGGCTAGACTATGAGCAAATACACTTGACTCGACTCTTCGGAGTACCCCTTCTGAATAGCCTGGAAAATGTTCAAGACAATGACGCAGATGAAAGCAAGACTTAGCGGGATTGTGCTCTTGAGTTTGAAGCGTGATTAAATGTGGAATCGAGTTTGTCCCGAAAGCCCAGTTGTTTCTTTCCACAGAATCTCTGGGCTTCTTGGCAATCATGCCTATGAGTCCTTTGGTGGCATCTCATTCGGTGCCGCCTGCGGGACTGTAGATTGTGGAGCACGCACTAAAGACCAATTTCCTCTCTGTCTCTGTCTCTCAATACAGTCTCATGGAGCCAAGTGTAGCCCTAGAGTTGCTATGGTAGCTGAGG
This sequence comes from Peromyscus attwateri, assembly GCA_902168425.1. Lineage (NCBI taxonomy): Eukaryota > Metazoa > Chordata > Mammalia > Rodentia > Cricetidae > Peromyscus > Peromyscus attwateri. The sequence goes on from CABHPP010127777.1 coordinate 30,733, forward strand.
ATGGCTTTGAATTCCTGGTCCTCCTGCCTTTGCCTCCCAGGTGTTAGGATGGCAGTAGAACATGAACATCCTCTGTCTGTGCAGTGCTGAAGATTGAGTGATGAAAGCTTTGACGTCTTCCTAAGTATCCAGTGCCGATTCTCAAAGTGTAGTGCTCTTGGGATAAGGGTGAAGAGTGGAAGGATGGCCAAGAGACTGGATTTTGGCAACAGAAGAGCTTCTACTTCTTGATGTATCTTTCTCTGAAGATATTTCATATTTCAGCAGAACTTGTTTATGGCTTACATATTTCAGCAGAATTTGCTTATGGCTTGGACACTGGGGAAAAAGGAAATCTTGAGATTGCTGTGTTTTGTCCTGGGTCCTGCTTCTTCGTTCTTTGTGTATCATCAGAACCAATGGAGCTCAGGTACTTTAATATTAGCAGCACAAGGCATGTCTAAAGTGGACTCCAGTGCCATGCACCAAAGCTCCCAGCAGAACAAATGCTGTTGCAGCATCTTGCAGCTGGAGCCAGAACAATGTGGTCAGGTGTTCCTGATCTGCTGCATCCCGGTTTGTCTCTGGTGCGACCAAGGTCCTTAACTCATGAAATCAGGAAACTATTGTCTCATCTTACTTTTAGGCAGGAAGGAAGCAAATTTCATGCTGGATCAACATCTTACGCAGGTTTCCAAGCCGAAACTTCACACTGATTCCATGGCACAGGTAGAGAGGCCGGACTTTGGGGTGAGGACAGGAGTAACAGGCTTGACGCCAGCGTTCCTCTCCTGTCCTCATGCAAGGACCTGGGACTGTGGAAGCGAAACCACTGTGGCTCCCCTAAATGGAGGCGATGACTCGGTGGCTTCTTTTATATCTCAGTGTCAACTGAGCATTTATTTGAAAATGCTTATTGTCATCAAAATAATAAGAAGATTTCCATGTCTCCTTTGTCTTCTCTCTCCTGAGCTCACTCTCCTTTTCCTTTTCTCTCTTTTTCTTTTCTTTCTTCTCTTAAGACATTTGTTAACATCTACAAGGCAGGAAGAGTGATTTCTTCATGGCGTGTGAGGGGCCTGCACAATGACCACCTTCTGTTTCCAGTGCTCTAACATAGTTTATCTACTTTGCTTCTGTTTTTTTTTTCTGGTCACATCAAGGTTTATGGCTCTAAGAAATTAGAAAATTATCTTTTTAATTTTATTCACGTCTTTTACCCTACTCACATTTGATAGGCAAGAAACATAATTTGAAAAGATGATATACTGTATTAGGTATATGAAACTAAATAAATATAGCAAGTGGTGGTGTACCTGTAATCCCAAGATCTTGGGAGGCTGAGGCAGGAGGATTGTGAGCTCAAGGACAGCCTCAGTTACATAGTAAGACTCTGTCAAGAAAACCGAAAGACAAAACAAAGAAAAATATTAAAAAATGAACTTAACCTCTCAAGGTGACCAGAAGTTCTGCTTGTGAAAGCAGGGGGCTTGCCTCATACATCCCAATGCCTCCAAATGCCTGTCCCTGTCCCTCACATGCCTAAGGAACAAACGACCAGACATGAAAGTTATTAATACAAAGCTACCATAATTTTATTATGATCTACCAGAAGAAGAAATTATGTTTACACGGTTACTGGAAACTTCTGGGGAGTCCCATCTGGAGTCCCACACATTACTGGGGGCATTTGGATCTCCTCTCAGGGTCCTTCTTTACAAATAAATTGTGAGATTGCAATTTAATTCCATCATTTTCCCTTTCCCTTTCTTCCCACCGCTGCTCCTTGTACTCTCTCTTTGCTCTCGTCCAAATTCATGGCCTAATTTTCCTGTTAATTGTTGTTACACACACACACACACACACACACACACACACACACACACACACCCCTAATGATATACATACAGCTTGCTCAGCCGGTATAGTGTTACTTGTCTGTGTGTTTCCGAGGCTGACCATTTGATATTGGATAACCAGTTGGTGTGCTCTTCTCGAGGGAGCACGGGTTCTCCTGCTCTCAGCTCCCCTTAGCTGTCTGTGGCTGTCTGTCTAGGGTGGAGGCCTCACAGGCTCCCCCTTCCACATTAGCATGCCTATTGGTGTCATGTTTGGTCAGGTGATGTTTAGGCAGCCATGTTGTTGACACTTCATGGAGGTAGCTTCTGACATTTCTAGGAGACACAATTTTACAGCAAACTCCCTGATCCTCCGGCTCTTACAGTATTTCTGCCCCGTGTTCCACGGTGATCCCTGAGTCTTAGGTGAGCGAGTTGTGTTATAGATGTATCAGTTGGGATTAGGCTCCACGCCTCTGCATTTTGGTCAGTTGTAGTTTTCTGTAATGGTCCCTGTTGCAAAGAGAAATTCCTTGATGAGGGGTGAGGACTATTGTGGGTGTAAGGGCAAATATTTAGACTGATATTATGCTGGTTTAGTAAAGTGGTGGTCGTAGGTTCTTCTCCAAGGTCTATGACTTCCCTAGTTCTGGGTAGTTTGCAAGGTTTCCAGTACCAGACATGATTTCCCTCTTGTCGAGTGGGTCTTAAGTCAAATCAGAGAGCTCTTGGTTGCCACTGAGGTATGTGTGCCACTGCTATACCCTTAGGGTAATTGTGCTGGTCATTGTTGTGGTTCATGGACATCATAACGGTATTGAGGGTCATAGGTATCACAGCTGTGTAGGACTGGTGGTTGCTTCCCTCCTTTCAAAGCTTGTGTGGCACCTTCTGGTACCATGAAAGCTGGTGCTTTGGCAGGAGGCTTTCAGGTCAGTTCTAGCTTGGGGGCCTCTAAACCTTTGTCTAAAATGCATGGTGTCTTCAGCAATAGGGACTTACATTCCACCTCTGGAGGGAAACCAAGGAGCATAGTGAGAGCCTGTAATGTTTTGGGAGTCTCTTGGACAACTCTGACCAACAACTCAAAAGAGGTGTTGAGGATTTTCTAGATGGTTTGTGGCTCTTAGGTTATAAACATACACACACACACACACACACACACACACACACACACACACACACACTAACTCGGAAAAGTGGACAGACCTTAGCAGAATCATACGGATGTGGCTTTATAAGCAGCTAAACTGTGTCTGGATTTTGTGGGAAGGAAAAGTACATTATCCCATTTAAGGGATAATTATTCATCCTATCCCTTTGGCAGGTCTTCTTAAGGTGAATCAGCCTTCCTGAGGGGTGGTCTCTCCCTGGCAATAGACAGGTCTAGCTGGATTACTGTTTATATTTTGGATAGTTTGAGATGTTAGGTCTCTACCCAAGGCCAGAGGTATATTCCATTTTTTGGCCAGAAGGAAATAGCTTTTTCTTGATGGTCCCCAACAGGACCCAGATCAAGGCTCCTTTAAGGCCATCTTCATCACTATTACCACCACCATCATTAACCAAAGGAACACAAACAAAAATATTAATCACACCCCTTCCTACCTAAACAGAAATCTTAAGTCTCACACTAGGAATTATGTAACAGAATAACTAAACTATTGCACATGGTTTATGCTCTGTGAGTACTGAGAGGGTCGGGTTTTAGGTGAATAAATCCCTCTTGGATTAATTTAAGTTTATCTAGGCAGAGCTTCAGAGTTAGGCAATATATTTATTCTGCTAAATTTTAAAACAAAAACCAAAAAGAATCCTCACAGTACTCAGCTCTAGCCATCTAACCACCAGTTTGGGCAATGTTTTTAGTTGCATTATCAAGTTTTAGAGTCCCCTGGTCATTACTAGTTTTTCTTCGTAGAATGCTCTGGAAATCTTTCTGGTGGGAATACTCACTGAGTGAGTCTCAGGTGTGTGGTCCTGCATCAGAAACACAGGAATGAACTGCAGGAAGAACCTGGGATGGCAAGAAGACCTCCCCGAGACAAAGGCTTCGGGAGCTCGCCTTCCTATTGGGCGAAGAAACAATGCCGCCAAACACCTGTCTCTCAGCACCTCCGTTATTTATGGATATTCATGCTCAGCTCTTCAACAGCCCCAGAGAAGCTGCTGTAAAACCACGAGAATCATTTGACACTCTGAAGCAATGAAAGGAATTATGGTTTCATAAGTGGAGCTGGTATCTGCGGCTTCATTTGCACATTGGATTTTGCACACATCCTCACCGCGCAAGGGTTTCTTTGGTTAGGGTGGGTCACCTTTGGCCTTGGCCTTCACGCGTCACATTCTTTCACACAAAGAGTGACTACTACAGATATCAGGATTTTCTAACAGCTCCTGGCCATCCAGCAGCTTTCAGCAGGTGCGTTTTGTATTTATATTTAGTCTCTTGGACACAGTAGCAGGCTTTTCGCACCGGGAGGTGAATGAGGGTAGGATGGTCTGCTTGAAATCATTTTTTGGACCACATTCCCAGGGAGTCACTTCCCGAGGAGAGGGATCAGGCAGCTTGGGTAGCACTCTCTACCAAGAAATTAGTGTAGGTAAAAGCCAACTGATCTTAGCTGGTTCCTCGGAAGACTGGCGTCCCAGTCAGAGGGAGAAGAGCTGAGACAGAGAGAGGAAGCTAGTTTCCTGAAGGCATGGGGCTCTTGTGGCAGACAGGAACAGAAACTCCCACAGGCCACCTCCTTGGAGACAGCCTTCTGCTTCAACCAGGGTACAGTAAGGCTAATGTTGACTCAGGTTGAGTCCTCTGCCCCACTTTTTACAATGAGAGGAAGTACTCCCCACTTCAGCCTGCTTCCTGGTAGTCCCCCGAGAACCACTTCCACGTGAGTCTTCTGTGGAGCAGAGTGTAGGCATTTGATGGGTGAGCTGTGTGCCAGGCCAGAGTGGTTTCGAGAGGGTTGCACTGCTCTCTGAACTTAAGCTGCCGGCTCTGTGACACTGAACTTCTCTAAGAGTTCAGTGCTGAGGACAGGACAGGGTTCCTCCTAAATGGGATGGTACTCCAGAAAGGGTTTAAATGGTAAGACACAATCAGAACATTGTAGAACAGGGAGATGATTCGGTAGGTAAGAGCACTTACTGTGCAGGCCTGCAGGCCTGAGTTCAGTTTCCCAAGCACACACATAAAACGCAGGGAATGGTTCTGTTTGCCTGTAACCATAGTGATGGGGTGGGGCAGGATAGGCAGAGACAGGGGGACCACCAAGGCTTGTTGGCTATCAGCCTAGCCAAAACCCAGCAAGATCTAGTTTCAGTGAGAGACCCCATCTCAAAGGAAGAAACCACAGAGTGATAGATAGTACCTGATGAGTTCCTCTGGCTTCCATGTGCACACACTCAGGCATGCACACTTGTACACACATCTGTCCAAACAGTACATCCATAATCTACACACACAAGCACACCCCTCCACCTGTGTTTGTACGGTGGAAAATGATATGCAAACAAGATGAACAGAGTAGATGATCAGCCTCCATTTCTTTACTAGGTCTCTAAGAATTTGTGTGTGTGTGTGTGTGTGTGTGTGTGTGTGTGTGTGTGTGTGTGTTTTTTTAGAGAGAGTGTCTCTGTGTGTTTTGTTTGTGTGCCTGTCCTGGCTCTCACGCTGTAGATGGTCTCGAACTCACAAAGATCCACCTGGCTCTGCCTCCTGAGTGTTGGGATTAAAGGCGTGTGGCACCACCTACCCACCCTTTTTTTTAAGGGATTATTCATTTCCTTTGGAATTTGTTGAGACTAAGATTCTTTCTGCATCCTCCTTGGCCTCCCCCAATCTCTTCATAAAAACATTGTTATGGTTACATTCAATGGCTTTCTCTTCATGTTCATCCTTCAGGAAAAATGTGGACTCTGATACTTTCTATCTCTTTTTTATTAGGATTATAGACTTGGTTGCTTAAAAAATAAATAAAAACCACATACACTATATATGCAGTGACAGATCAAACTATTTCCCGAAATGCATAAAAAGTCGATTAAGTTGTCTTTACTTCTGATAGCACCCCAGTCATCCAAGCTAACAGTTAGATGTGTGTTTTTCATGCTTCTCTTTGTGCTTACACAAGTATGGTTAACTGTTCATGCATAAATATGAGTCCTCTTTCTTGCCTTTTACAGGAAAAAAATGAATGTAAATACAAGTAAATATCACTTTGCAATTGGCGTTTTGCTTTAAAATTACAGTCCATCCCTCAGGATAAGACACATGTATTATTTTTAACAGGTACACACTATTTCATAGTATGGATATCCTATTTATTTATTCAATCATTTTCTTATCTGTATCCAAAGTTTTCAAAGTCTTTTTCCTCTTAACACAAATATTTTGAAGTACATTGCAGCCTTTATTTCTATGTGATGGACTTTCAAGGTCGTAATGTCATTGGACCAAGGATGTGTGTATTTTAAAATGTATTATATACCCACATATGACTGTTAAAAAAGATGGCAGCCACTCTGACTGCGCTTTCACCGGCAGTGTATAAAAGAGCCTCTCTCCCATGTCCCAGACACCATGGGTGGGATCAATATTCCTGACAGGTCTTAAATTTTATTTTCTTAATTAGTGGAATATATATATATATATATATACATATATAATATAATACATATATAATATATATATATACACACACACACATGGCACATATGTGGAGGTCAGAGGACAACCTCAGCTGTCAGTCCTTACCTACCTTTTTGAGACAGCATCTTCTGTTTGACTGCTACATAAAATGTATATAAATTTGTATGTGGATGTGTACATATATGTACTTGTTTGTGTGTACATGTACATGAGTGTGTGCATGTGGATGCGTGTACATGTGGAGGTCAGAGATTGACTTTGGATGTCTTATTTACTCATTTTCCATCTTGTATCTTGAGACAGGGTCTCTCGATGAACCTGGTCATTGATTTGCCAGGGGGGATTCTGCTTGCCTCTGACTCCATTACAAGGGCACCCTGTCACACCCAGCTTTTACATGGGTGCTGAGGATTGAACCTAGGTTCTTATGGCAAACACTTTACCAACAAGGCCGTGGCAGACGTCTGTCTTTATCCCTGTGTGTACATGTGCGTGTGCATGTGCTATGGCACACATGTAGTCAAGAGGACAACCCTGGGTACCAGGTCTCAGCTTCCCTCAGACAGTATCTCTTGCTTCAGTGCCGTGTTCCACAGGCTGGCTGGCCTGTGAGATCTTCCCATCGCTGCCTTCCATCTTGCTGCCACCATCCCCAGCCAGGTTTGCATGGGTTCTGGGGATCTGAACTCAGGTCCCCATTCTTGCTCAGCAAGTCCTTTACCCGCCGGGCCACGTCCCCAGCCTCTATGGTGTATTTCTGTCATATTGATATGAGTTAATCTGCCATCTGTAGTTCGCACGTGCTGTGGTCTGGATGTATGTGTCCCTGTAAAATTCCTGTGTTGAAAGGTAACCCCGAGGCAGCTGTATCCAGAGGAAGGAGGGCACAGGCGATGGCTGGTCACAGGGCTGCACCTTCATGAATGAGAGCTGCCCGTTCTAAGAGGCTTTGGAGAGCTTATTCACCCACTCCCCAGACACCAAGTGTGGGACCTGGGCCTTTGCAGCCACCTGAACCGTGAGCACTGAAGGTCCGAGATTTGTAAATTGTTCCACCTAAGGCCTTTCTCTGTAACAGCCCTCGTGGAGGAAGGCAGGTGTTTCTCTTGGTCTACTGATTGTCTTCTGCTTTTATGATGGCATCTCTAACTCCTAGACTTTTTAAGTCACCTCCGTGCTTTTCTGAAACTTTACTGCAGAGCACCCTTTTCTTTCTCCTCCCTACACCTCTCTCCTTCCGTCTCTCAACAGCTTGTTACTGAGTTCTTCTGTCCTGTGTTTTACCCACGCAGCTGCGAGCTGTGGCCACTGGACTTTGGTTTTCCTCTCTTAAAGGGTAGAGCACTGGTCAGCTGTCTGTCGTCATTGTCGCCGTCACTTGTGTCTGTCACTCAGACTCTGGCATCGCCCTGCAGCCGGAGGAGCTGCTGCAGTCAGCCACCGGACTTGGATTTTCTCCCTCACCTCTAGGACAATACAGGCAGAACAGCTCTTCACTTTCGCCCCTCCAATCGGTTCTCCTCACCAGTTTCCCTGACCTTCTCAAATGCGTAGCTGTCTCCCAGCTGCCTTGGCTGTCTTGTGTCGTCTCTAGCTCACAACACCATCCTCCCATCTGAGCCCTGTCAAGGCCCGACCTTGCCTCTCGATCCCCAATGCGTGGATCTGCCATCCACCTCCTTGTGAGGAACGACTCCCATTTTTGAAACTGTACCCCCCTTTGTTTTCATCTATTCTCAATATTTTAAAGCTAGAGTCCATGTGTGAGAGAAACATTGACTATTTCTATTTCTGAGTCTGGCTTGTTTCACGTCCCACAATCATGTGATTCCACTCTTCTTCATGAATGGATAAAACTCCACTGTGTCTCTCGACCCTTCTTATTTATTTATCCATTAATAGGCAGCTGGGCTGCTTCTATTCCTTGGCTATTGTGAAAGGTACCACGATGAACATGGGTGTGCAGGTAACCCTATTGTTCCCTTAGGGCGTGTTTTAAAGATGGTTTTAACAGATAGGTCAGGCAGGAAAGTGAGGATCTCAGATGGTAGGTGTAGAGCTCTTAGGGGTGAGTGAAGTATTCTGAGGACGTCACAAGGAACAAGCAGATTCCACAAAGAGTAGAGACTTGTGTTTTGTAAGCTAGGCTGGTTTTCCAGAGCACTCTTCCTGGTTCCCACCTGATGGGCAGAAAGACAATGCAAGTGTTGACTTTGTCACTACTGTGAAGAGAGTAGAGCCCCTGGAAACAGCACGATCCTGTCCCAGATAACTGAGCTCTGAGGACAGGACCAGGATTCAGAGAGGACCTGGGCGGGAGGCCATGTAGGGAGGTGATGGAAGAGGCAGGCTGCACAGACTTCCACAACTTGCCAGCTGAGTAACTTAGGACATTACTGGATATCTGCTTGTCCAGTTCCTCATCTGTAGAGGGCAGTATGAATGACATCCATTTCATATGGTTCTGGGGAAGTCCAATGAATTGTGGGAAGCACAGTGGGCTGAAATGTAGTACTAGCACGTAGTAAATGTTAGCCAGCATCACTTCCATGTGGCCTCTCCTCTATGACAGGATGCTGCTTTTGGAGGCTCTTCCTTTTACTTTGTTAAGGGAGATAGCATCTTCTTATCATCCTCACTCTAAAAATTATGCTAACCTCCCAGGTGTCTCCCTCATCTAGATTCTCGTAACCATGTGATACATCCTATCACCACATGCTCTTCCTATTTTCATTTTGACTCTGGATCCATTCTGCCTGTAGGTATTTTAGCCCACAGTTTGTTTCGCTCAGGCTGGTCCCCACAGTGTCCTCAGAACTGCTTTGACTTCCTTAAGAGTAGAAGAACAGGGCTGGGGAGAGGGTCCAGTGGTTCCAACCTGCTGAGTAAACTGATGACCTAAGTTAGGATTCCCAGAACCCACACAAAAGTCCGACACAGTAAGGCATGGGTCTGTAGTCCCCACACTTCTATGGGAATATGGGAAATGGAGACAGGAGAATTCCTGGAATTCAGGCTGGTTAGCCTTGTGGTGAACAAGAGAAACTATGACTCAAAAAATGTGGAAGTCAAGGACCAACACCCGAGGGAGTCTTCAGTTGTCTACACACACGTGGTGGCATGCTGCCACTCCCCCTCACACAAGGACGAGGAGGGCCAGGGCTACAGCACAGTGGTAAGGTATTTACCTAGTGTGTGTAAGGCTCTGGATTTCACCCCCAGTACAGTAAACAGGAAAGGAACCGGAGAAATGAAATGATTTAGAGCCAGGCATGGTGATGCGTACATCTAATTCCGGCATTCTGAAGTCAGAGTCTAGCTAGTTCCATGCTAGTCTGGGGACCGTAATGAGACCCTGTTTTAAAACAAACAAGGAAGTGTATTCTGTAGCATGCCCTCCACTCCCAATGGTCCCCTCATTTCCCGTCCTGCGCTTTCTCGGGTGCCGTTACTGTTAGATCTAGATTAATGTAGACATTTCCAGAAAGCACTTTCTGACTTCCTGAGACTTCTGCAAGTGGGTCATCTCCACTGGATGTTTTACATGTGTTGAATTCAGCACAGTTAAAGCTGAGCTGCTGAATCGCTCATGTTCATCTTCGTACAGCTCCTCTTAATGAATGTCAGCAGCAGAGCGTGGGAACACAATCTGCCAGCCCTGTAGGAATTAAGCACCCCCGATAAGAAATAATTGACCTCAACGCATTTATTTAAAATCTCTAATAGTTATCACTCACTGCATTTCTCAGCTCTTTATTTATGCATTAAATATGTCTTTATCCACCTCCTTTTTATGCTATTGGCTGTTGTTTTACCTGTAACTATGTTCTACTGTGAATTATTCTCAACAGTTGAAATATCTTTTCTATTGCACATGTGTGACTGTCCTAATCTTCTCTGATGTGTCCAGGGCTCTGCTGTGTAAAGCACAAGCCCTTCTTAGGATCACAAAGCCCTCAGTTTCTGCCCCCAGCTGTTCCCACCCCTCCCATAGCTTGACTCAGCTCCGGTGTGACTGACACCCAGGCCTGTTCCTGCCTCCGAGCTGTGCTTGTAAAATTCCTCCGACCTGGAAGACCCTTCATCCAGGAGTCTAGCTGGAAGATACTTTTGAGATAGTCCTCTGCAGGGAGCTAATGAAATCCCGAGGCAATGAGTATTGCTGACATGGTTATTGGCCTGTCAAGAACCTGATGCCTCTGCCCTATTGGAGTGGAAAGGCCTCCCCGTCCCCCCCCCCCCCCCC
>CABHPP010127778.1:0-23741 GCA_902168425.1 Peromyscus attwateri
GTGGAGAGCTGACTCAGCAGTTAAGAGCCTGGCTGCTCTTGCAGAGGACCTTGATTCAATTTCTAGTACCCGTATGGATACCCCATACCCACCTGTAACCCCATTTCCGTGGGATCTGAACTCTCTTCTGGCCTCCCTGTGTACCAGGTATGGACGTGGTGCACAGACATATGCAGGCAAAACACCCATACACATGCAATGATGTTGTTTTTTTAATTAACAAACTTCACGTCATCTTTGCCTGCATAGCTACACGCTCTCTGCTGGGCGTGGTGGCACACACCTTATCCCCACTCTTGGGAGGCAGAAAGAGGCAGGTGGGTCTCTGTGAGTCTGAGGCCAGCCTAGCCTACTTAGAGAGTTCAGGACAGCCGGGGCTTTCAAAACAAAGATGTGAGCTCTTAGCTTCCCGTCCCTGCCGCCTGCTGCCCCACCACAATGGTCTCCAGCCCTCTGCAACCGTAAGCCGGAATAAACTCTTTCTTCTAGGTTGCCTTGGTCATGGCATTGTGTGTTTTGTTTTTGTTTTTTATCAGCAATGGAAAGTAACTAGTGCACTTCCTTAAGTTATTTCTGTCAGGTCTTTTGGTCACATCCATGCAGCAGGGATGAGCATGGGCAGGGATGCAGCCTGGGTGGGTTTTGTTTCAGCAGACATGTTCATGTGTCTCACTCTGTCCTGGTTGGTTGGTCTTTACCCAATGCTGAATCCTGGGCTGTGCCTGGCACAGGGGTGGTGGTGGTGGGGGCACTGATCAGTGACCTTTGAGTTGTCAATCTCAGTGGCCACATTCTCTGGCCAACAAATAGCTTCTTCACACGGGAAGCTGTCAGTGCCCCGCCGTCACCCCTCTGGCCTGACATGGTGACACCCAGCCCCAGCTGCCACCACCTTGCCTGAGAGCTGTCTTTGGCAGCATGACCTCCTCTCAGTGTGTGCCCCGCTAAAGTGCAGGAAACTGGAGGCCCATTCGACCAGTAAGGCTCTCAGCCAAACTGGCAGCATGGCCTCCACAGCTGTGGTGAGCTGGCCTGAGGTTTCACACTCCAGCTGTCCCCAGAGTGCCTTGATGGCCGGGGCAGAATGTCTCCTCTTGGCACAGCAGGCTATTGACATCCCTTTCCTCTTGAACCTGGTTGACCTTCGTAACTAGTGAAGAGACAAGTCTCTGACGTCTGAGGTCCTGGGAATACAGTTTGTCATCCGGCTCCTCTCTCAGCCTCTTCTTCATACTTGTCTTTGGGACTTGGCTACAATCTTGAGGAGCCAGGTTACCATATGTAGGGATTTCAGCTGACAGCTTCAGCCAGGGAAAGGCAATACCAACTTCTAGCTATGTGTGCATGGTCATACTTAGATGCCTGGTGCCCACGTCCGACTGGTCAGTCTTTAGATGTCCGGTACCCACCTCTGATTTCCAAGCTAGGGCCCCAGATGCTGTGACTCACCAGCCACACAAACTATGAGAGCTGACAAAGAATTTTTGTCTCAAGCTTCTAAGTTTGGGGACTGTTTGTTAAGACAGCAGTTAAATATGCAACAATTGTGGGCAGTGTGTGTGTGTGTGTGTGTGTGTGTGTGTGTGTGTGTGTAGGTGTGTGTATGTGTGACAGGTGCATGTGCATGTATGCACACATGAGCACGGGAGGCCAGAGCACATACTTGATGTCTGATGTTCTCAGGTGCTAGCCAACATTTTTAAAAAGATTTTATTATTTATTATGTATACAGTGTATGCTTGCATGCCAGAAGAGGGCACCAAATCTCATTACAGATGGTTGTGAGCCACCATGTGGTTGCTGGGAATTGAACTCAGGACCTCTGGAAGAACAGCCAGTGCTCTTAACTGCTGAGCCATCTCTCCAGCCCCTAACTTTTTGTTTGTTTGTTTTTGAACGGTTTCTCTGTGTAGCTTTGGAGCCTGTCCTGGATCTCACTCTGTAGACCAGGCTGGCCTCGAACTCACAGAGATCTGCCTGCTCTGCCTCCCGAGTGCTGGGATTAAAGGCATGTGCCACCACCGCGCAGCCAGCCCCTAACAGTGTTAGAAGGTTTATTTAGTTTGTTTCATGTGTATGGTTGTTTTACTTGTGTGTATGTCTGTGCACCATGTGCATGCCTGGTGCCCGCAGAGGCCAGAAGAGGACACTGGGTTTCCTGGAATCGGAGTTACAGACTGTTGTGAGCCTCCACGAGGGTGCTGGGAACTGAACCCAGGTCCTCTGCAAGAGCAGCAAGTGCTCTTAACCACTGAGTCATCTCTCCAGTTTCACCATCTGATTTTTTAAAAATGTTATGTTACAGCATTTATTTCTTGTGTGGGTATATGAACACACGCACACGTCTGCATGTGTGGAGTCGGTTCTAGCCCTTCTGCTCCATGGGTCCCAGGCTTTGGACTCACGTCATCAGACTTGGCTGTAAGCGCCTGCATCTGCCGAGCCGTCTGGTGGTCCCATTTGCGTTTTGAGACAGGGTCTTTTACTGGCATCTAGGGCTGGCCAGTGAGCTCCGAGCGTCTCCTGTCCCCAGCACTGAGATTTCAGGTGTGTGTCAACATGCCTGGTTTTCCACATGGGTGTTGGGGATCAAACTCAGTTCTCACGATCGCAGAGCAGACATTTCTCCCACAGTCACGACTGCTCTTCCGCTGCGTCCTTTCCTGTGGCACCGTCACTGCCCTCCTGGTTTTCCTGGGACCACCTTCCAAATCGGCCACTACATCTGCTTCTGGGGGGCCCAACCAAGAAGAAAATTATAAAACAGAAAAACACTCGGGGTTCCAGAACCAGAAGCTTCTCTGTTTACACTTCTCTCTTCATAGTAACACTTAAAACCACCAAAGACACCATTTCCACAAAGCTGTGGTCAGGCCTCAGAAGACCCAAGATGGACCCAGGAAACAGATTCTGGGGAGAAGGTGAACTTCTGGCTTCTTGCATCCAGCGAGCAGCCAGACTGGAAACTAGTAACTGCTTGTTCGTGCGGGTGCCGAGGTCAGAGAGCAGTTGCACAGTGGTTTCTTTCCTCCCACTGTGTGGGTCCTGGAGTCGAACCCAGGTCGCCAGGTTTGCCTGCAAGCACCTTACCTCAGAGCCCTCTTGCCTGCCCAGCAATGGTATTTATTACTTTTTAATTTTTATGTTTTGTTTCATGTGTAGGTATGTATTTGCCAGTGTTTATGTATGTAAGTGTACCACGTGCATGCCTGGTGCCTGTGGAAGTCAGAAGAGGCCGTCAGATGCCCTGGAACTGGAGTTACAGACAGCTGTGAGCTGCCATGTGGGTGCTGGGACTTGAACCCAGGTTGTCTGGCAGAGCAGCCAGTGTTCTTAGTTACTGAGTCATCTTTCCAACCCCTAGCAACAGTATTTTTAATGTTTTAAATAAGCATTTAAAGACTGTGATATGTAAATGTCCCTGTTTTGCGTACACAGTTCAGCGGCTCTCAGTGTTTATGACAGTCACTGTATCTCCAAAACTGTTACGTCAGCTGGAACTCCATCCCCACTAAACATCCATCCTGGGGCCTTTGAGATGGTCCAGTGGGTAAAGGCACTGACGACCTGAGTTTGATCCCTGAGACACACACGTTGGAAGGAGAGAATTGACTCACTTAAATTGTCCTCTGACCTCCACACAGGCCATGGCATGTGCACACCCAATCCCCAATATAAATAAATAAATGTATACAATAAAAATTTGAATATCCATCCCCCAAGTCCCTTGTCTGCCAGCCCCTGGTGGTCTCCCTTGTCAGTCCACAATTTCACTCTAGAATCCCACACAATTGGACCCGAAAATGACAGTTTGATCCTTGTGTGTCTGGCTTGCTTAATTAATGTGGCTCTTTCCGAAATGGTCTGAGGGCTGCTCTGTGGTCACTGCTCCCAGGACCCGCATGGCCCTATCCTGTGTCCAGTGGATGTGGCTGGCCCAGACACTGTCCCAACCCCACTCCAGGCATCCCCCTTTCCCTGGGCCGAGCAGAAGCGCCGGGCGAGGTTAATCAACATTCAGTCATGTTTCCAAGTTTAAATGGCGCATTTGTTTAATTATGTGTAAGCAGCAATACATTGTGGCTATTATCTAAATCACTATTTTATTTCCTGGATGTGGTTTTTATAATGCGGGGGTTCCGCTCCAGCCTTGCATCATTAACAGGGAAGAGTTAATGAATATAAAAGCAGAAAGGCTAATTACACTTTAATTTACAATCATGGTCTCATTTTGGGACCACATGAAATCTGTTTTGAAAACAATTAAAAAAAAATCCTACTCTTGTCCTGGTAAGAGGAGGGACCCGGCCAGGAGCCGGGCTCTGCCTACCATGTCATGGCTGAGTGGCTGTGGCTGGCACCAATCCCCTCCCTGGAGTCATGACTGGATGGTGTAAGAGGCTCAGGCCAGCATCCTGTACTCTGCCTTTGGGTCTTCAGTGTCTGTGCTGAGAGCTGGGGAACCTCTCCAGGCTGCTCATGGTCTGACTGTCCCTGCATGACTTTGCTGGGAACCCCAGAGCATTGACATTGAGGTGAGGTGTGGGTCTTTGCTGGGCCCCCACGGTGGTCTATGAACTCTGATGGTTTCTTTTACAAACATAATTTATTTCTTGCAATGGCTTATCAGTAATGACTAATCTAGAAGCATGACTTGGCCCCTTGAAAATGCTTCATGGAGTCACGGCATTAAGGTGGGTTAGGAATGATGGCAGCCCATGAATGTCCTGATTCCTGTGGCTCTGGGAGAGAAGAAGGAACGTGAGGTGAAAGGTCCAGCTGTTCACCTCTAACTCACACTTGACTCTGGAAGAAAATTAAATAAAAAATTAAATATAGCGAAAGTGCATAAGGGGAAGGGACAGACTGGGAGAAGGGAGAGAGAAAGAGAGAGCATGCACAGGGGGACTTATTTTTAGTGTGTGTTTATGAGTGTGCAGGAACATGTGTGCACGTGGAGGCCGGAGGTTAACCTTTGGATGTCACTCTTCAGAAGCCATCCACCATCCACCTTAAAAAGTTATTTATTAGCCGGGCGTTGGTGGCGCACGCCTTTAATCCCAGCACTCGGGAGGCAGAGGCAGGTGGATCTCTGTGAGTTCGAGGCCAGCCTGGGCTACCAAGTGAGCTCCAGGAAAGGTGCAAAGCTACACAGAGAAACCCTGTCTCGAAAAACCAAAAAAAAAAAAAAGTTATTTATTAATTTTATGTGTATGTGTATGCCTGGGTATGTGTGTAACACTATGCGGGTGCCTGCTTTCCTCGGTGGCCAGAAAAGGGTGTCAGATCCCCTGGAATTGGAGTCAGTGGAGGTTGTGAGCCTCCTGATGTGCTGAGCCGTCTCTCCTGCCCCTGACACCCAATTCCACACTAACATTTTAAAAAATTATTTATTTTATATTTTGCCTATCCATATGTGTGTGCATCACATGCACAGCTGGTGCCCGAGGAGGTTAGAAGAAGGCGTTGGATCCTCTGGGACTGGAGTTACAGATGATTGTGAGCTGCTATGTGGCTGCTGGGAATCGAACCTAGATCTTCTACAAGAGCAACAATTGCTCTTAACCACCGAACCAGCTCTGCCGCCCACTTTTGGTTTTGAGACGCAGGTCTCTCACTGGTCTGGAGTTTGCTGGTTAGGCTGGCTGGTCAGCGAGCATCAGGAGTTCACTCATCTCTACCTCCCCAGTAGTGGGATTGTAACTACACGCCACCACACCTGGCTGTTTAACTATGGGTTCTGGGGGTGTAAACTCAAGTCCTGTGCTTGCTTAGCAGGCACTTTGCGCACTGAGCCCTCTCCCCAAATCATCGTTGATTCGGCCACACCCCACTCCAGTGCTGCACTCACTAGGCACTCCAGGTGGAGAAGATGGTGGAATTCAGCGCACAGTTCTTTCAGCTTTTCTGTGTTTTGAAAGAAATCATACAATAAAAATTGGGAGGAAGCCAGGTGGTGGTGATGTCTGCTTTTAATCCCAACACTAGGGAGGCAGAGGCAGGCGGATCTCTGTGAATTTGAGGCCAGTCTGGTTTACAAAGTGAGTTCCAGGACAGCCAGGACTACACAGAGAAACCCTGTCTCGAAAAAAACAAAACAAACCAACCAACCAAACAAACAAAAAGCAAAACAAAAAATAGGAGGAAAACAAAACCATTCCTGGCTGAGCATTGAGCTCAGTGGTAGAGCTGGCCTTGACTCCAGCTCTTCCTGCTCTGTGTCACAAGTGTGTCCGCCATGAAAGCTTGGCATGTGACACACTCATTGATGTGTAACAAAAACTCCATTTCTCTCCACAGAGGCGAGGTCCTTAGTTAAGCCTGCCAGCCTTTGTACGACTACTTCAAGGTATGAAATGCTGGAGCCTGGAATAAAAATGAATTAGATAATTAATCAATCAGAAAATAAATACATGCACAAAAAGGCAAAATAAAGATACCTTTGGTCTGTGTCTGTGAAGTCAGGCAATGGTGGGAGGTGTGTGATGGTTAGTGTCAACTGTCAACTTGAGGGGCATCTACACTCACCTGGGAGACCAGCCTCCAGGCGTGGCTGTGGGGAGTTTTCTTGATTACATTAACTGAGGTAGAAAGCCCTGCCCACTGTGGGTGGCGCCGTTCCCTGGCTGGGATCCTGGACTGTGTGAGTGGAGAAGGGAGCTGAGAAGAGGCAAGCAGCAGTCACCCTCTACTCCTGACTGCAGATGTGATGTGAGCAGCTGCTTCAGCCCCTGTGGCCCTCCCTGCCTTCCTCACTGAGATGGGCAGACCTTGAACTGCCAAGAGAAACCGAGACTGGAGTAACCAGCTGTGGTCACCTGCTGCTTGCTCCTAAAACCCTAAACTCAGGCTCTCCTTCTAGTGAACAACCATTTAGGGAGACCCCAGCCTCTGTTGTCTAGAGAGGATGAGAACAACACTTGCCTCAGACAGGGAGGTGGCTACGTTCAACTCCGGGATGTCTTCTTCAGAAAGCACAGCACAGCGGCTTTGCTGCCCCAGGGTTTTCTGTGAAAAATAAGAGCGGGGCAGGGGGAGATGGCGGCTCAGTGGGTAACTCACTTGCCCTGAAAGTGTGAAGACCTGAGTTCTGTGCCCAGAACCCATATTAAAAACAATGCTGGGGCCAGGTGGTGACACACACCTTTAATTTCAGCACTCGGGAGGCTGAGACAGGTGGAGTTCTGTGAGTTCAAGGCCAACCTGGTTTACAATGTGAGTTCCAGGACAGCCAGAGCTATGCAGAGAAATCCTGTCTCAAAAAAACAAAGCAAGCGTGCGTGCATGTGCGCACACACACACACACACACACACACACACACACACCCCAAACAAAACAAAACAAAACAAAAATGAATGCTAGGGACTGGAGAGATGGTTCCGTAGTTTAGAGCTCTGGCTGCTCTTGCAGAGGACCTGGGTTTGGTTCCCAGGACCCACATCAGGTGGCTCACAGCTCCCTGTAAGTCCATGGTGATCTGACACCCTCTTCTGTCTTCCAAGGGCACCAAGCATGCACACAATACACATACAGACAAGAGGCAAAACACATAAATAAAACAGAACCCAAGCCAACCAGCCAGCCAACCAACTAACCAAACAATCAAACCTGGGTATAGTCATACCTTGTAATCCCAGACCTGGGGAGGTAGAGGCAGGAGGGTCCCTGCGGCCTGCTGACCAACTAACCTATAACAAATAAGAGAGACAGTGCCTTGAACATTGTTGTCCTCTGTTCTACACACACACACACACACCCCACACACACCACATACACATCATACACACACACACACACACAAACACACACACACACACACACACACACACACACACACACACACACACACCAGGAATAACTAAAGTTAGATTTTTCTATGAGATGGGAAAACAGATGACCCATGAAAACCAGATGGAAAATTGCATCTATAGAATGATCTGGAAAATGGGAGAGACACAGCTGCAGGTAAGCACATCTGAGAAGAAAAGTCAAATGTTTCCTTATCATTCAAACCTAACAGCATCCTCACACTTTCCAGATTTTCTGAAGTTCTGTCTAGCTCAGGAATCCCTGGGCTGTGGGCCCCACCCACCAGCAGGTGCTAGCAAGATCCCACCCCTGATCTTGATTGGTTGGGTCAGAACAGGCAACAGGCACCGCCTTATCCGGGTGCCTGGGGAAGGGAAGGTGCAGAGGACCTAGAGGGATCCACCCCACCCACCACGGTGCAGCCTGCGCCTCCTTGAAGACAGAGTTTTTATTACATCTCGATTTTCATGAGAAGCCTGGCTTGAGTGGATTTCTGTCATCACAAACAGTTCTTATTCCATATTATCTTTATAGCACAAAGGAAGAGAGTGGGAACCAGGCCCATCTACCCCCTGGGCCGGCACCTCAAGCTAAGCTGTCCCTGGGTGAGCCAAGGCTCCCAGACTCTTGCTGTTCTCTGGCAAGCTTGCTCTGAGGTTGTCTAGGACCCTCAAATGGCCACCAGGAGGCACTAGGGGACAGACAGGAAAGATAGGGAACGAACATGTGTGTTTCTGTACTCTGTGTGGGGACAAGTTCTGACACAGGGTGCATCTGGCAACTCTGACCCTGCCTAGGTGACCTGCCGGGCTCCAGCCTCCTCCAGGGGGCCCACCTGAGGGGGAAAGTAGGCTTCTGCTAACACAGTCTGAGGGGCTCGGCCTGCTCTGCCTGCTCTGCCTGCTCTTTGGTCTTCTGAAATCTCTGGGTCCACACCTATTCCAAGCTCACCCTGTGTTCCCTCCACTCACTCGGCACTGGCTTGACCTAGCCATTCTGCAGTGTGGATGCACTTCAGGGAAATGCAATCGGGTTTGGATTTGTAAAAGATCAAATCCTAAGGCTGAGGATGTAGCTTTGTCTAAAGCCCTGGACTGGATCCCTACCTAGCACCATTTAAATGGGTGTGGTTGTGCACACCTATAATCCTAGAATTCAAGAGATGAGACTGTTAGAATTCTGCCACTCCTTCAGCTATATGACCGCAGATGCGCAGCTCAGGAGCTAAGTAAGGGGTTTTACATCTTAGGACATCAATGTGCTGCATAATTACGCAATCTGCGCATGTGTGGTGTAGCTCCGTAAGCCCACATGCGCATGTGCAGGAGAATCCTTAAAAAGCCGGTCACAGACTCCTCCTCTCTCTTCTGCTGACCACCACATGCCTTTCACAAGCCTGGTCACTCTCTTCTGTCCCCCTCCCCCAATAAAGCTCTGATCCTGGGTTTTGTCGCCTCGTGACCTTTCCTCACAGAGTAAAAGTGCTGCATTTAAAACCAACATTGGTGCTGTGACGAAGCAGGCTCTCCCAGCGCTCGGCATCCGGGACCCTGTACCGAGGTTTCTTGAATCTACGACTGCCCACTTTTTTCATTTGCCCAGTCACCAGGACTGCTACGCACAACACACCAGCTGCCCAGATTGGAGAGTTTTCCCTTTCCATCCCTCTCCATTTCCAATGACTGTAGCCGGAGAGGTATTTCTCACGCTGTACTCCCGGGGGTCCTCGGGCTGTGTACCACAACCTGTTTTCTCTTGATGAAGCATTGAATGCCATCTGGACTCTGGGGGAGGGGGTCCTCTGGTACATACCTCCCAGCCCCTGCCCCTCCCTTGATGAAGGGTGGGGTAATTTGTGTTGATAATTTATGCCAGTCCACAGATTACCTACTCTTGGGGACACCCGAGATGGGAGTCTTGGATCCCGTTTGTTATTTTAATTTATTTTTTTCTCTCAGCTGCAGTCATGGGACATGCAGGCTTCCTCCTCTTGGTCCCACTCCTCTGAGAAATGCCTTAAGTATCCCTATTTTATGCAAATTTGGCCACAGAACGGCTGCTTGAACCCCCATATTTCACGGGAATTATCTAACTTCTACCAGCAAATGGGAAAATGAAAAGAGCTACCTTATCCCCACACTTTTACCTAAGCTCTGAGCCCTCCCTTTCTGAGTCTTTCTCTCCTGCCCACGTGCATTCCTGAACCTGAGGAGTCTCCGACTCCAAAGAACCTCTGCCTATCTGACCTCCGCTCTGTTTCTCTGGTATTGGGCGGGCCTGCCTGACTCTAGCTCCCACCTCCGTTCACACTGTCACCCGTTCTCAGCTGCCCTGAGAAGCACAGACAGGTCTGGAAGCAGGCTAGGACACATGCAAATAAGTTTACGATCAGGACCCACACTAGGATTATAATAATCTGGATGGCTCTCTAGCCAGAGATCAGTTTACAACCTGCCTCCTGGCGGGTCTTCCTAAAGCTGTCCTCACACCAGCAAACTATCAAAAAAAAAAAAAAAAAAAAAAAAGTAATTCAAAATACGGGATAAAATCCATCTCTTGTCTCCCAGAGATTCCTAACATCAGGGCTAAGCTTAAGCATCTGGAGAGAAAGGCTCCTGACCCCACAGGTGGAATTTTCAGCTGTGGCATTTAAGGTACCATGAGAAAGATGAGAAAGCCTGTGAACAGAATTGCCAAATGCTGGCACACGCTATCCAAGCGGCTACTGCATAAGGACTTCCAGGTCCGTGTTTCAAATGTGTGCTAGAGAAGGCCATGCAGGCTAGTGCGTGCCCTGCCCCTCCTCGGGCCATCAACTGAGACTTGTTCAAAGTGCCACCTAGAGAGAGAACTGGTCAGCTGACTGCCCTCATGCACCCCGTGGCATGGGGACATCAAACAAAGACCTCCAGCAGACCTCCTAGGCTTGGCCACGGGCTCACAGGGAACCCAGGATGCAGCATGGGGCGATCTGTTTCCTTTCTGTTGGACAGGAAGGAAAACTTACTCAGTCCTGAGGGTAGTTTTGGGGTCCCACCTCTCCTTGTTTCCCCATTGTTGGGGTAGGGGGACAGCCTTACCCACCTCACCAGACCTCACCACTTAGTTGTCCTTTCAGGGAAGTTGTCCTTTCATGGGAAGAGTTTCCAGCTAAGGTAGGAGCTTTCATTTCATTTGCTCCCTCCACGTGCCTCACTCCAGACTGGTCAGCAGTGCTTCTCATGCACAGGGACATAGACAGGGCCCGGCTCTCTCTCAAGGATCCACTGCCTTGTCACCAATTCCAGAAGAATGAGGACTCACCCCACAAGCTTTTCCCTTCCTGGTTCCCTCTTCTAATGAACTACGCAGCCAGTTGTTACAGGATCACCACAGAGCTGGAGTCCAAGGACCATCAAGTATACCCAGGTGGTAAGGAACAGTAACAGTCCAAAGGTATTTACACCCCCAGACCCAAAAGTGTCTGGGCTCTGCAAAAAAAATAAATAAATAAATAAATAAATAAAAAAGACTTTAATATAACAATCTATTACTGTTAAATGCTCTCAGCAATTGATCACCTGTGTCTCCTGGATGCGAAACTAAAAAAAGGAAACAGGTACCTTAAAATAATCTGTCCCTGAGAAGGCTCATCTCAGGTAAAAATAAGAGCATGTTCCAAATATCCTCCCCCCCAACACTAACCAATGAAGCAGAGTACTAAAACATTACAATAATATGGTCACCAGCTCAAGATTTTAAATATCCCATGGCTGCTTTTTAATGTGTTTAAAATTTTTTCCAAGCTCCAGAAAATCCACCTGGACAGGTCAGCAAGCTCTGGAACCAGCTTGAATCCATCTGGACAGGTCGGATCTGCTTCCGATAGGTGCAATCCAAACTTTCCTGGTTCTGGGATCCCCTCTCTCACCCTGGGGACCCCCCAAAAGGAAAAAATAAAAATAATAATAGTGATTCTTTTTTCTAAGCTTTTCTCTGTCTCACCAGCACCCTCTCAGACAAAGAAGCCAGAGTCCCAGGCTGAGAGGGATGATGGACAGGTCCAAGGCAGCAGACAACAGCCCACCATCCCAGGACGCCTGTCTACCTCAGAAGCCCTCTTCCCTACCGCCCCCCCCCCCCAGAGTCAACCCACACGCACCAACTCAGCTGGAAGCAGTTTTTCTGGAGAAATGATTCCCTATTCCTGTTCACCTACCTTTTTTACAATAAGCAAAAAGTCTGAAATGTTAGGATTCTGCCACTCCAGCTGCATGACCACACATGCGCAGTTCAGTAGCTAAGTAAGGGGCCTTGTGTCTTACGTCATTTGTGCGCTGCATATTATACAATCTACGCATGCATGGTGTAGCTCTGTAAGTTCACATGCGCATGTGCAGGGGAATCCTTAAAAAGCCAGTCACAGACTCCTCTGCTCTTTCCTGCTCTCCCCTCTTCCAGCACGTGTCTTTCACAGGCCTGGTCACTCTCTTTTGTCCCCCCCCCCCCAATAAAGCTCTGATACTGGGTTTTGTCGTGTCTTGTGACCTATCCTCACAGAGTAAAAGTGCCGCATTTAAAACCAACAGAGACAATAGGATCTGGAGCTCAGGGTCATCCTTGGGTACATAGAGAGTTCAAGGACAGCCTGGGCTATGTGAGACTTTTCCTCAAAAACAGTAACTAACTAACTAACTAACTAACTAACTAACTAACTAACTCCATAGGACTGGGGCTGTAGCTGAAGGGTAGAAGCCCCAGATCCATCTTCGACACTGCAAAGTAAATACATAGATAATCCAATAAATATGTTGAATAATAAATGAGAAGATGCCATTTTCCTGGCTGACAACCAACAGCTGGAAATGTGCCTCTCAGGGGCCTGAGTCCCCACAGCATGCGGGGTGCTCAGAGGACCTGTTGTCACAGAACTCTGTCACCAGATTCGGCTGTCACTTTCCTGACTTCCTTCCCCCCTGTTCTCCCCCAAGAGCCACGCCCAGATTCTCTGCAGGTGCTCTGAACTGCCAAGCCCTCTCTCCAGTCCTCGAGCCCTCTTGCCGACCCTCCTCCTTCCTTCCTCCCCACCCCTCCTTCCTCCTTTCTTTCTGTGGTGTGTGGTGTGTGGTGCTTGCACACGCGTGTGTTCCCGCTCCCTAGTTCTGGGTCCCACAGTGGCAGCCATGGGCTTTGCCACCTTCGTCCCTTCAAGGTCCTCATTCTTGCTTACTCACTCATGGCTTTTCCCGGTTTGAAGAACACTTTTATCTAGTTCCCCCTCAACACTCCCCTACACTCCATTCCCCTCCCTCACTCAACCCCCCCTCCCCCAATCTCTGAGTCCCTTAGCCTAGGCAAGCTTTGTGTTTGCCATCTCTATGAGGAGGACCTGGAACAGGAGTTCATGGCCCTGTTCAATGACCCTCCTGCTTCCACCCCGATCACAGGCATGGCCCCCACAGTGGCTGCTGGGTTTCAAGAATGCAGTTGACCACGAGTATAGCTAAGAAGATCAAGTAGTCCCATTTCCTTGGGCATGCTCCTCTCCCCTCAGCGGGAGGAGGGAACTGTGACTTCTGGGCAAGTGACCTCTGACCATCATCCTCAGTTTTCTTCCTGTGAAATGGGACCATTGTGTAGCTTAGGCTCTGCTAGAGGCCAAAGGCTGAAGCTCCCTCAGGGCAGTTATTTTTGCTTTTTGTGATAATTTTACTATCACTGGCAATATTAGCAGCCGCAGAGGAAGTAGTTCTCAGCAGGATGTCACTGTCCCTGGGAGATGGGATAACTAGTCCTCCCTGCCTGCAGGTGGCGCAGCTAACACTCTACCCCACTGCCTCCGTTATCCGGTGGGACTTGGTGGTTCCTGGCTGGTGAGCTGCTTACTCTCTGAGCCCAGCCACTACAGGTCTGACCTGCTTTGCATATCCAAAGCACAGTACCATCTAGGCTCTTGGTGAGTTGTCCTGAGGCTGCGTCTCCCGAGACTGCATTTTGGCACCAGAGGAACCGAGGCACAAATCTTGTCCATGGTACAGAGCCGTGTGAATCTGTGCGGGTTACTTAACCTCTGAACCTCAGCGGTGACAGGGACACAATGTCAGGAATGAGACACCAGCTGAGTGGGCTCAGCCATGAGAAGGTCTCAGGTGGGGTCAGGAGAGGCAAAGGGAACCAGACAAGGGTGGATGTCCTAAGGGTGGCCATTAGAAGGGGTGTCACCATTTGCCTGATAATAGTCACTGGGCCTGAGGGCCACCAAGGTGCAAAGCATAGGGTGCTGGGTGCTGGGTCCTCGGGCACCTGCAGCCTGGGTCCCTCTCAGAGGCTGGTAGCCCGTCTTCCACGCTGTGAGTGGCACTGCAGGGATTCAACAGGCAAGCGGCCACCACCGACCCTTCCAGCAGGAATTAGGACCTTGGCTGTCTCAGGGCACAGAGACTCAGTCTCTCTATCACATTACTGGTTGCCTCAGTTTCTCCCACTTCTGTAGAGTTGGGCCAGGACTCACAGGATAAAGTGCTGGCACCAGCCCCTTTGGGGGACATGGTCCGTACTGAGGGAGCCTTCTCCGTTTGGAAGCTCTGGCTCTTCAGTGTTTGGGGTGGGGCACAGCTGGCTCCGCCTCTCTGGAGATGTGCTTGCCCCCTTTAGAGTGCAGTACAGAGCTACTGGGCACAACCCTAGGGGCCCTGTTCAGGTCATAGGCATGGTACATTTTCTAAAGTTAGAACAATTTCCTCCAAGAAGGGTGTGTTTTCATAATTCCCACAGAGATGGCTCAGGAGTCAGGGTTATTTTATCTTTGGGAGTACCACTGGTATCTGGTGAACTATTTATGCTTGAAGAGGGCTCCTGTGGTGATACTGTGTCCCCCAATATATTGTGCACCCTAATAAACTTATTGGGTTCACAGAACAGAACAGCCACTAGGTAGACATAGAGGCCAGACAGTGGTGGCACACACACCTTTAAACCTATCACTTGGGAGGCAGAGATCCATCTGGATCTCTGTGAGTTCAAGGTCACACTGGAAACAGCCTGGCATGGTGACACACCTTTATTCCCAGGAAGTGATGGCAGAAAGCAGAAAGGTATATAAGGTGTGAGGACAAGGAACTAGAGGCTTTTAAGCTTTTAGGCTTTTAGCAGCAGTTCAGCTGAGATTTATTTGGATGAGGACTCAGGCATCAGTCTGAGGAAACAGGATTGGCTGAGGAGTCGGCAAGGTGAGATTAGCTGTGGCTTGTTCTGTTTCTCTGATCTTTCAGCGTTCACCCCAATACCTGGCTCCTGGGTTTATTATTATTATTATTATTATTATTATTATTATTATTAAGACCTTTTAAGATTCATGTTACAGGCTCCCCTGATTCTCCCTAGGAGACCCTACCCTCAGGGTTGGAGTCATCGCCCACCCACTCAACCCCACCCACTCACCCCACCCAGGCCCTTTCCTCCCCTGGCCTGGTTGAGAACTTGGCGGCTGCACTGGGTTAAGACCCCCCACCCCCACCCCCACTCCAGGCCTCAGCTTTGTCCCAGGAGGGAGGCCTAAGCAGGGAAGGACTTGTCCTGGGTTCTGCTGTAGAGGGGGCAACTGTTCCCCACTGCTTGGTGGGGTAGAGGCCAAAGGGCACAGAGGAGCTTGGCCTTTGGGACGAGGAGATGGAAACATCCAGGCCACTGTTTACAGGAACCATTTTCACCCTGGTCTACTGGACATGGTTGTCCCATGTCTAGTTAATGAATGCTCTGGCCGAAGTGGGCAATGGTCCAGGCTGGACGGCTGCCATTGGGGTGCCCCTGCCTGCTCTGGTGCCTCCAGCTTCTCGATTCATCCCCTTCATCTGCCTGAGATTTATTCCCGAGCCATGGAGCCTGAAGTAATTTGCTGACAAAGCCGGGTCCCGGCAGGTGCTTTAATTGGTTCTGTGGGAGCAGATCTGGGAATGTCTATTTAGAAGGAAATAGAAATTATGGTGGTGCCACCGTCCTTTCTCTGTGGCGGGGACTGTACAGGGTGTGGGGAGGATTGTGCAGTGTGGGGGAGGGGTGGCGGCTCCTCTGTGTCAACCTGGTGTGGAAGCAGGGCCTTTCAGGCAGGTCCGGCCTTGGATTTGGGGAGGGGGTCCTAAGCCTCTCGGAACTGGGTCAGAGAAGGTGAGCCTAGAGCCTGACCCCAGTGTGAGACCTGCTTGGTTGGGAGAGCCTTCCCCAAGCACGAGGTTAGGCCCCTCTGAGACCCAAATCACACTTGTGAGGTCCAGTGCCCCCCATAGCTCCTCATTGTCCTCAGAGTGGCATTCAAGGGGACCGCTCACGACCTCCCCACCAGAGAGCAGTCTTCCCTGGAGACTTCCTGTGGGCCCCACACTGTGCTAGCCCACCCGAGCAGGGTCACCTTCACTTGACCTGCTTAGAAAGGCTGTCTGTGGGAGGCCGCGCTGCAGCCTGGACTTGCACCCCGGCCTGCCTGCCGTTCAAGCCCCCTCTTCACCTTCCAGTGAGATGGTCCACTCCTCACTTCAGGGCCTCCTGATACTACCTCTTTGTGAGTTCTGGAGAACCCTCTCAGCTGTGACCCCTCGCCGAACTCCCCCAAGCCCCAGGTCTTAGCAGTGACTTCTGGGTTTGCCCCTGGGTGTATCAGTGTGCCCCCTACCATCTGGAGTGCCCCCTACCACGTGACCCTTACCACGTGGAGTGACCCTTACCATGTGGAGTGACCCATGAGCTGGTGCTCTTCTCCCTTGGTGAAGATAACCTGGGCCAGGACTCTGGTGTGTTGAACACTTGGAGGCTCTGAGCCACGTGACTGTCCCTCTTCTGGTGTGTGTGTGTGTGTGTGTGTGTGTGTGTGTGTGTGTGTGTTAGAGGTTACTTCTCAAGGGTGGGGTAGGGGCGTCATGTCACTCGGTCTCCTCAGAAGCTCAGTGTAGCCTGGCCTTCAGGTGCTGGACGTGGGCCGTGGGTGGGCTGTGGGCTGACTGAGACTCCACCCCAGTTCAGGTGCTGCTCAAGCCAGAGCTGTCCGGTTCTGCCCTCCCATGACTCCTGACCCAAGAGTGTCCACAACCTTGGGAGCCATGCTGCTTTCAGGTGCAGCAGGGGCTGGTTGGAGAACGCCAGAACTTGTGGCTGGTGTTTCTGGGGCCACGGGCTAGCTTTTCCTGGTGTATTATTTAGAAACCTTGGGATGGGGCTAAATGTGGGGTACAGATGCAGGCAGAGGAGGTAGGAGTTGGACGGAGAAGATAGTGCCTGGGTGGTGGTACCAGGAGTCCACATGTCCCTTTCCCCAGCCCACACTCCAAGTCAGGCCTCATTTTCTCCGGCAGGACCTCCTTGGGGTGGAGAGGAAGGTTCGGATTATGGACAGCTTGGCGCTCACCCCTTTGCCCGCAGCTAATTCAAGGGGGGAGGCAGGACCCGGTGGGCTGTCTGCCCTGACCAAGGCCGTGGTCTAAAGGGCGTCCCTGGGGGAAGGAAGAGACAGACAGACAGCCACACCCGGAGACCCGGAGTGTGGCTGAAACCCGGCTCGGCAGAAAGCTTGCGACCCAGACTGGGCCGTAGGTGGCGCCCCAAGGCTGCAGTTGCGCTCCCTCGCGGTCCAGTGCTGGCTGTTCCTCGCCGGCGTGGTCATCCCCTCCGTCTGGGTCCACGGACACCGTGTGTCAGTTGGGGCACTAGGGTTGACCCCAGGCCTGCCAGAGCCAGCCACCCACGGGCATTGGACGTGGAGGAAACCCTGGACCAGCTTCCTTGGTCCCTGCAGCTGCCGCTCCAGGGCCTTGGTGTTAAAGGCGGGCCACACTCGCGTATGGGGCGGTGTGCCGGGGTTGGGGTCCCCGGCCGCGTGGTGAGCCCGAGTACTCGGGGTGCGTGTGCGCGACAGGCGTGGCCGTGGGTGCCGAGGACGCGCGTGGGATGCAGGGCCGCCGCCCGGTGCTTCCTTTGTTCCCGCGCCGAGCTGCAGGCGGTGGCGTCGTTGCGGCCTCCCTCCGTGCCCCGCCCTGCCGTCATCTGTAGTGGGAGAAGGTCTCAGTTCCTGCGAGGCAAGTGTCCGTGGGCCCTGCCGCGGTGGCTCACTCCCTTGACCCCGGCATTACACTGGAGAAAGCCGTGCATCCCCTCCCCAGCCTGGACACAGAACCTGCTCAAGTCCCCCAGCACCAAAGTGGCATTCCAGCTTCCAGGCCTGGGGGACCCAGGCTCCGGGACCAGCATGTGTGTGTGTGTGTGTGTGTGTGTGTGTGTGTCGCGGGGGGTGGGGAGGGATCTAGCTTAGAAGTGACCCAGGAGGGCAGCGTGGCAGGTGTCCGGTGAGAGGGCCTCAGGTCATCCCAGTACAAGGACACAAAAGTCCACAGACTGTCTGCTAAGTGGACCAGTGGGACCCAGGTCGGGGTTCGCTAAGCCGAGCCAGACAGAGGTGTAGTCTCCAAGAGCAGGCGCCACACACGTAGGCACCTGCGTGCAGGGGCTGGAGGCTTGCAATGGCAGATCCTCAGGCCACCAAAGCTGAAGCCACGGGTGACCATGGTGTGCCTGTGTCCTTCCAGCCCCATCACTCTCCCACAACTGGATCTTCCGGTTTGTCAGTTGGGTGTCTTTTATCCACACCTAGGTAGCTGCTTCTTTTTTGTTGTTAGCTTTGTTTTTCGAGACAGGGTTTCCCTGTGCAGCCCTGGCTGTCCTGGAATTCACTTTGCAGCCCAGGCTGGCCCAAACTCACAGAGATCCGCCCGCCTCTGCCTCTGAGTGCTGGGATTAAAGGTGTGCACCACCACCGCCCGGCACACCTAGGCAGCTTTTAAGTCCAGACAGCCCTGCTCAGAACCCAGCCAGTACTCGTGAGCTCCCCAGTGGCTGCTTGGCCTGCACTGGGTGAGCAAGGTTACTCTGGGACCCCTGACCCTGGCCGGGGCCCAGTGGTTAGGGACACAGATTGGATTCTGTGCCAGTTTTTCTGCCTTTGTAGGAGGCTCCTGCACACCACACATTCTGAATCTTAGGACAGGGACAGTAGGACTCCCCACCCTTTGCTGGTACCTAGAAAGTGACCCTGTTTACCCATTTCAGGGCCCATTCAGGGCCCCCCAGGAACCCCACTCGCCACCCCCAAAGACAGCACCGAGTCTTGAGAGGACTGGACTCCGTGGTGTAGCTGCTGTGTTGGCAGCTACACCCCAGGAATTCTGACCCAGATGTGAGAAGATGGGGGGCGCTCATGGCCCTGATGTATGGCTCTGGGTCGGGGGACAGCCCAAGGCACAGCCCCAGGAAGGTGATGCACACAGTCACAGCTGACCAGGTCACTCCTGCCATAATGACAGTGAAAGAGTAGGACCAAGGACAGGGAGGTCTAGCCTGGGCTGTGGCCTGGGCAGGGAGGGGAACAGATCTCTGGTAAGAAAGGTGGGTCAGGCCAGGACTGAAGAAGGGGTCCTTGCTAGCCAAGGTCATTCCAAGGCTCTGGCCTTTGCTGTCCAGTTGACAAAATTCCCATGACTAGGGGACGGGGCTGGATGGCGACTCCTATTTGCTGGAAGCCTGGGTTGTCCTGTTGGCTGTAAGCTGCTGAGACAGTAAGCTCGTCCCATTCCTGGGAGGTCTGGGGTGGGGTGGGAGAGGGGCTCAACTCTGCCAGCTCCTTGGAAGCATCCAATTCCAGCATGGCTGGGCCCAGCGCTGGGGTACCTGAGAGGGTTTGAGGGATGGGAGGGGTTGGGGACTCATATTTCCCCTCCTTCATCAATAGTCATTTATTGAACATCCACTGTTTGCCCCCAGCTCACACTGAGCAGGACAAACTCTGTTCCCTCTGCTCCTACGGGGCCATGTCTACTGGGGCTGGGCACTGTGTGTATTTATTGTTATTATTACTATAAATGTATATAGGTGGTATATGTGCACACGTGTGTGTATGTGGAGGCCGGAGGACATCAGGTGTTCTGCTCTGTCACCTTGTTGAGACCAATCTCCCACTAAGCCTAGACTTAGACAAGTGACCGACAAGCCCTAGTAATCTTCCCATCCCCATCCCTCAGCTCTGCACGCGGTCACAGGCATGCACGTGGCCACGGGTGCTGAGGATTCGAGCTCAGGTCCACATGCTTACACAACAAATACTCTTGCCCACTGAGCCATCTTGCCAGCCCC
Organism: Peromyscus attwateri; assembly: GCA_902168425.1. Taxonomy (NCBI): domain Eukaryota; kingdom Metazoa; phylum Chordata; class Mammalia; order Rodentia; family Cricetidae; genus Peromyscus; species Peromyscus attwateri. The sequence continues at coordinate 19,958 of CABHPP010127778.1, forward strand.
TGAGGAAATACTATTTGATTTCAAGGACAAGATATGGCAGGAGTTGGTATCGACTGGGGGTGTGGGGAGCAGAGGCCCCACAAATACACAAATATCCATTCACACCCTGAGGTAGGAAGGGTGGGGCTTTTGGGTGGCAGGTAGGCAGGCTCTGGGGCCACAGCTCCAGAAGGAAAAGGAGCAGCAGGTGAAGCTTTCAAGGGAGAAGTGAACAGAGTCCCAGACTAGAGGACCTCTGGGTCTTGCCCCAAGTCTGTGGGAGGTGGGGGCCCTGTGGCTCCCGAGGTTCGGCCACACCTGAGTCAGCCTAGGTAGGATATCGGTGTTCTGGGAAGCCCCAAGTGGACCACGGTCTCTGAGGAGAAGACAGATGGAGGTTGTGGAGAGGCAGCACTTGACCTTGGACATTCTGTATGCACATGGGCAGGGAGGAAACAGAATATGGAGGTCGTGGTCAGGGGTCAAAGTCCAGGATAGCAGATAGCCGCTAGGCTGTGGCTTCATTGGCTCTGGGCTTGATCCATTCTGGGCCGTTACATTCAATGGGGACTGGCTGGCCTGGCCATGGCTTCCAGAGGGAACGGATGGTCTGACTGAGGGGAGGGGCAGATAGGGCTGCGGTGTGGGGCAATGTTCCCGGAATCCCAGATCAAGCTGTAATAATTTGTTTCAGAATTAATGTGGGTTCACACCATCTTTGCTGTTCCAGCTCAATGAAGATAAAATAAAAATGTGACTCCCCTCCCCCAAATGGAGGGAGGGAGACCAAGTCTAATTGCGCCAGCTGGGCCGGCCGCCTGAAGCCACCACTGGGAATAAATCTCTCAGGGAGGGCCACTTGGCCCTCTCGGTTTCTATCCAACAGGGCCTGGTGGCCCTAGTCACTGCCATTTTATTTAGCTGAGAATCTTTTATTGTGTCTGGATTTGGAAGCTCTGTCCTCCCAGGGCTGAGGTCTCACCAGATTTCACCAGCTCTACGGCAGGGGCATGGCCAGATATTCACAGGCCAGATTCTTGGTGCTGGGTACCAGGGAAGGGATCAGCAGTGGCCACCTCTGGCTACAGTGGAGAGCCCAGGCCTTTTGGGGGAAGAGCAGTGGCTTTTTGTCTCATTTTTGGGAACCCAATCCAGGGAAGCCAACTGAAGCAATATGCCCCCCCCCCCACTCACTCATTCTTCCATTCACGCATCGTACATGCAGCCAACTAATGCTTTTTATACGCCTTCTTTGTGCCAGACTCTGAAGGTAAGAGGTGGCCAGACAGGCAGACAGGTGGACAGACGGGCTTCCTGTCAGGGTCACCATCTTTGTCTTACCATGCCTCAGGTTTAGTATGCTGTCATCTTGGACCATCTTCTCTGACGGTCCTTTCTCCTCAATATTTCATTTTATTTCATGTGGCTCATCAGGTTCAGAAGAGGAGGTATTAATCCAGCATGTTTAGAACTATAGGAAGCTGACAGAGTGTTCTTTTTTTTTTTTTTAAGATCGGGTTTCTCTGTGTAGCCCGGACTGTCCTGGAACTCGCTCTTTAGACCAGGTTGGCCTCGAACTCACAGAGATCCACCTGCCTCTGCCTCCTGAGTGCTGGGATTAAAAGTGTGCACCACCACCGCCTGGCAACTGAGAACACATTCTAAGAAGCAAAAATAACTCCTCATGTTCTGGCAACATGTGACTGCCGAAGCCGCCGAAGCCTCAGTCCTGGACTGGACGTGGGGTTGAGACCTCAGCCTCTTTCTCCTGGCCACATGTGCTCTGCACAGTGTGTTAGCTAGTCTCATGTTTTAATAAGTTGTCCACACATGCCTTTGGGCTGATCAGATTTATCATTGTTCAGTCTGACTTGGACCAGCCAGATGCCTCCATCTCCAAAGGGCCGATTATAGTGTCCTCTGAAATAGCTGGCTTACGCAGTGCTGAGGACTCCAGGGCTTCCTGTGTGCTAGGAGACACCCTTAGCCCCAAATCAAATCAGAATCTAGGGCCTTGAGCATGCTGGACTGGTGCTCTACCGCTGATCCATGTGGGCAGAGCCTCCTGGAGTCTTTGGTCAGGGGCATAATGCAGCTGGGACCCGGCATAGCCAGCGTTTCAGGTACAGGTGTGGCGGGGCTCATCAGTGTCTGCATTAAGGAAGCTCAGGGTCCAGTGGGGAAACACAGGCAGAGCCTTGTTGTCAACAAGGCTCAGAGCTTTGTGAGGCTGAAACTGAGTCCCCACAGCGAGGCGCTAAGAGGGTGGAAACTTGATCTGTGGTAGCTGGAGGCAAGTTGGATTATAAATAAAAATGGCCTGATGTTGACCTCTGACCTTCACACTCACGTTCACATGTATACACACACACACACACACACACACACACGCACGCACGCACGCACGCGCACACACACACACACACATGCACAAATGATGTACCCTAGTCCATGACATAGAAAATGGACTGGTAGACTCTCCAAAATCTTTAAAGGACTCAAGCACTCAGTGACATGAATTCCCCAGATAATCACAGGGCAATGACCCATATGGACTTCTCATAGCAGTGACAAATGCCCCACTATTCCCATCGGGGAACACGGTGACAGCAGGCCCTGCTCTGGCATCCGTCCACACTGACCTTCAGTCGTGACTCTGAGGCTCCCTGGGGTCTCAATGTGTCTCTGGTTTCAGTGGCATCTTGGACACAGGGTCATTACCAGGCCCCTGGCACCTGTAGAGTGCCGGAGGCCACCCTGGTCCTCACTGACAGTGCAGAGAACCTGTTTTCTGGGGCTCTGGTCATTTCCATCCTCTTTTCTAGTTAGGCCAGAGCACCATTTCTCCAAGACCCCCAGTCGCTCAGTGCCATCCACTCGGCGGCCTCCAGAACATGGTTTGACTTTTGTTGTAGGCCTCAACCAATGGGGGTTCTGCTCTGGGGCCATTTGGTCAGGGTGGAGGAGTAGATGGCTCAGGCAGGATGATCCCACAAACTGGACGGGAATCTCACCCTCATTCCAGCAGCAGGCACTAAACCACGTGCAGCTGCCACAGGATGGGAAATAGGAATGCCTGGTGTGCCCCCATAGCTCGGTTAATTTTGTTTTTTCTTTCAGAGCTGAGGACTGAACCCAAGGCTTTGCGCTTGCTAGGCAAGCGCTCTACCACTGAGCTAAATCCCCAACCCCTTCTCGGTTAATTTTCTTAAAGAATTAGTTTTAATTCTGTAGATGTGAATGCCTGTGTGTGGGTATGTGTACACGTGCAGGCACCCATGGAGGCATCAGATCTCCCAGGCACGTGTGAACCACTGATGTGGGTATTGGGTATTGAACTTGGGTCCTACTCAAGAGCAAAATCCACTCTTAACCTCCGGGCCATCTCTCCAGCCCCTGCATCTGGTTAATGTTTTAGAGCTCATTTCTTTCCGGTATCTTGCAGGAGAGGAAGCTGAGGCTCACAGTGCTGAGGGGAGACACTGGGAAGAAACTGTAATCTGCCCCCACTGGAGCCACCCACTGTCGCTCTCTGCAGAAGGCTCCTTCCACAGCTGCTCCTGAGAGGGACCCGAACTGGCCCTCTGGACTTCCGGCTGGGTCCCTACTGTGTGCTAGCCATAGCTTCCTTTGAAGGGAACTCGGAGAGGCCCCCCACAGCAGCAGGTTGATGGGATCTGAAGCAGCCGGTAGGCAGACATGGGGATCCAGTTGGGAGGGCTCCCCTCTGCAGACATGGGGATCCAGTTGGGAGGGCTCCCCTCTGCAGACATGGGGATCCAGTTGGGAGGGCTCCCCTCTGCAG
>CABHPP010127778.1:23751-39662 GCA_902168425.1 Peromyscus attwateri
CCCCTCTGCAGACATGGGGATCCAGTTGGGAGGGCTCCCCTCTGCAGCACGGCTTGGGTCTGGTTCTCCTTCTGTGCCCTCGCTGCAGGTCTGTGGCTGCAGCACGCGCTCTACGGGTGGAGGCAGGAGGCGGTGGGTTTGAGGCAGCTTGGGCTCCAGGCCAGTGAGCTGTGAACTAACAACTCCAGTGACTACCACACCACAAAACCAAGACAGACAACAGCAAAGAACAGCAGGAAGAAGGAAACTGTTCGTCCGGCATCTGATGTTCTGTTTGCCAGCTCTGCCACCTGCCTGAGAATATGGTGCCTGCCCTCCCCCACCCCCCAACCAGGTTCAAGGACACAAAAGCTCACCCGCCCTGGAGCACATGGGGTGAGAGCTTGGGCTGCTACTCAGGCTGCTCCTCTCCCCAGCGGTTCCCATCTCCCGTACAAACATATTTATTGGGTTTGATGGCAAACACATTATGCTTGTCCCAGGAAGGGCACTTCCAAAGAGAAAACCTTGAAGTCCGGGAAATAATGACGAGGAGTTAAATTAAACTGCATAAAACCCTCCCGAGAGATAACGTCAGGGTGAGTTACAGGCCCGATAAGGGACTGGGGGTTCTCAGAGGGGGGCTTGAAAGGTCGCCCAGCAGTGCACAGAGGACCAGGAATCGTAAATATGGGGGCAAGATCCCCAGCTGGGGTTGCTGGGGTGAAAATATTGGGGTCATTCCAAAAACAATTATCCTGCTTTACTTTTCACATCTTGTAAATCTTTTGCCTTTTGTAAGAGATTTCTGGAGAGAGACATACTTTGGAAGCTTTAACCGATTTTGTAGCTGCTTCTTGGTGGTCGAGCTAAGAGCAAACAGAAAGACAAAAGGGGAGAAGTAATTACCCAGCATCCTCAGGGGCATAGGGATAGTTGGCAAGCTCCATCCTATTCTTTGGAGATGTGGGGCTCTCCTGGGGTTTGGCTTACCCCATTTGGAGCCAGGACGCAACAATTAATTTTGTTTTGGATCTGGTTATATTGGGGTTCTTGCCTCAGTTCCAGCCCCCTTTGGGCCCCACATTGCAGCTGAGAGGCAGCCATCTTGGCTCATCTTGGCTCCTGACTGAGTGTGAAGCCACCTGGCTGATGTTGCTGTCACCTTGGTGACATGTATTAAGGCTCCTGTCCCCACAAAGAGCCCGTGAAACTAGAGACTGGGTCCAGCTGTGACTAGCCCCATCCGTTCTCACGGCTCTGGGTCCAGCTTTCTTCTTTCCCGTCCGGTTCCAGGTTGGGACAGCAGAAGGTCACAATTTACCTTATAAATACTTATTGGCGCCTGGGGCAGGGCGACTACTCTTCTGGAGGCCTAACCACCTCAGGCTGGCTATGAGCTTCACTTTGTAGGCAGTCATTCATTAGGTTTCTCTGTCACCTTTCTTGAAGCACAGGGCTTGGCAGCTCAAAACAGGCCCTGGGAGCCCTGCAGGAAGGAACCCTGTAGTCACACACACCACAGTGTTCGGCAAACCTCCGGGCCTTTAACATCATGCTGGGAGCCTTTAACATCATGCTGGGAGCCTTTAACATCATGCTGTTTCTTCCTAAGCCTATGCTTGTCCCTGAACTCAGGGGTAGGATGTGACCTCTGGGAGTCAGAGCTCACAGGCAGACTAGCGACAGAGTGACTGTGGGCTTGGGAATCTGGGTGGTCTGGTAGCTCTGGTGTCCTCAGAGAAACAGTGTGGCTTGGCCCTTATACACTAGCTCAGCTGGAGCCTCAGAGTACCCAACAGCACATCAGATCGCGTGTCCCACTGCCAGCATTGGCTCTAAGGGCTGCTCCTAGGGACTGTGGGGTTCAGAGTCACCCTGAAGAAACCCTGCATGGCTGTGGACAGGTGCTGGGGCTGAGGGGACTGGGTCAGCTCAGGCAGGCTTCTTGGAGGAGGAGGAGGGCATGGTGCTGGCTGGTAATAGCCCTGCTTAACACGTGCAGGGAGGCTGTGGACAGCAAGGTTCTGGAGGGACAGAGAGGCTGGTTCAAATCCTGGGTCAGTCCACTCTCAGCCCCTGTGTACCTTGGGAAGACAGAAGGACTCTCCAGCCCTAAGTTTCCCATCACTACGAAGGGCTAAGGCAGAGGGCTGAGTGTGGTCAGCTGACCAAGGCAGTATCTGCTCGCTCTGAATCGCTCCTAAAAGCCAGAGACGAAAACACTCCCTGACCTGAAAGAGCCCAGCTGGACGCTCCTGTGGGCCTGGCAGACATGACTTCACAAATCAGATGTGACAGGTCAATGTGTGCCAAAACGGTGGCCAGCTGCTTGGCTGAGAGGAGGGCCTGTTCAGAGACCAGGACATGTCCTCTGAGAGAAGGCGCCGGCCTGGGGCCCAGTGCAGGTGTGCAGGTGATGCTTGGCTGGCTGGCTTGCCCGGTGCTTTAGAACCAACACATGTGTGTATACACAGACACTTACACACACATGCACAGAGTGCATATAAAGACATGTATGGACACACATGTGTTCATACAGGGATATAGACACACATGAACTTACACATACAAACTCATATATCATAGGCATACATAAATACATACATACTGACTCTTAGCTCAGGCACACACAAGTACATACATAAGCATGTGGCCCAACCTTCCCTATGGATACAAGTCAAGCGTACACACTGGTGTATGCTCAGTCTTCCTGCCACACCACCCGGCTGCTGCTGGGTGAGCTCTTCTTCCCTCAGGTTGCCTGACTGGAGCGAGAACCGGGGTAGATTTCCTTCTGGGCAAACTCCTTCTTCTTTGGGACCTGTCACTGCGGACCTATGTACCAGCTGCTGCTTTGGAATTGAGAACAGTTTGAAACACTTAGAGACATCCACTTGCTGTCCCCTGGTGCCCTGCCCTTGTCCTAGAAGAGCTGCCAGTCACAGCTGTACCTCCTCACACCAGGGATTGGCTGGGGGTGAGCGTGTGACTTACGCTGGCCCGGGAGGGTACTGGACTGCCTTGTCCCTTGTGGGGGACACCCTGCCCGGGGGTGGGAATAGGCCCAGGTGCAGACAGTGGTACTGATACATGTGGCCGACACAGAGCCTGGTTGTGGTGTGGCCACCAGGGGGAAGTTTGCCAGAAACAGCAGAGTCCCGTCACTGAAGGGTCTTCACAGCTGCCCAGGCAAGGCACAGATCTCCCTTCTCGACATGAAAGAAGCTAACAATTTTGGGGTAACAGAAGGAACCCCCTTTCTGTAGCACCTGAAGGCCCTGGGCAGGAGTCTCTGCACACTGATCTTTGGCCCCTTCCTCTAGCCATGTACTTGGTGAATATCCTTGGGGTTCCTTTTCTGGGAGTCTGTGCTACTCAGATGCTCACCCATAGGATCCTCAGTGCCTACTGTACAGATGGGCCCAGCAGCCGCCTGTCACAGGGGCAGGTCAACCGCACCTGGAGAATGGGAGCCCCAGGACGTGGTTCCTAAGAACAGATCAGGGTACCGTCATTCCCGTCTCAGGGCCCTCATGGGAGTGGAACAGGCAGGCACCAGGAGACTCTGGTAATGAAGGTGCTCCTTTTGGGTGGAGAATGCTCAGGCTTAGCCGGTGGGCCCTGTTCTCCAGGCATGGGTCAGGCATGAGACCTGGAGCCTGAGCTGTCCAGAGTGTGGCAGTGACTCACAGCCCGTGACACAGAGATGCTGGTTGGAGCCCAAACTGAGTTATCCCTGTAGGTTCCATATCTGTCCAGCAGTGACAGGAACTCAAGCAGTCCATGCTATCTCACTTCCTGTCTCCACACGAGATCTTTCCGGCTTGAACTCTTTGTGTAGCTGAGGCTGACCTTAAACTCCACCTCTCCTCTCCTGAGTGCTGGGATACCGTTTGTGTACCCCCCAAACAGGTTTCCATATCACTGGGATTGAACCCAGGGCTTCATGCATGGTAGGCAGGCGCTCGAGCGTACCCTAGCCTTATCTTCAGCCTTTCCTGTTTCAGCTAGGGATAACTTGCACAGATGGCCAGGCAAGCCTTTGCAATGAAGGCTTTGTTTAGGACCAGCAGCCAATGCTCTGGGGCCTGCCTGGGCACTGTCTCCTGAACTCTTCTGCCCTGTTTCACAGATGGGTCCTCAGAGGGACCCTGGTGTGGTGACTTAGAGTAGCCCAGCCATAGTGTACCTCAGAGAGACCCCATACCTGGGCCTTCTTGCTAGGTGAGAAATGGCTAGGGCCTTTCCTGGCTGCTGCTGGCCTGTACCAAGAGCCAGAACTCACGGACCATTCACAGGCTTTGCAGCTATCTCTGGGTCCCTGATGGCAGACGGTCAAGGGTCTATTAGGATCTGGGGCTCCTGGGGCATGAAGAATCATAATAAAGATGCTGGCTGCGACTGGCTGCGGCTTCTGCAGCTCTGCCCTGTAGTAGATCTGGCATGTATGGTCCTGGAGCCTGGCTGCACTGCTCACATCCTTGCTTAGATGTTGGATTCCCAGGGATCTGGCTGGGCACTTAGCTGCTTCCTGTTCTCAGGGGATGTGCCCTGCCAGGCTGGCATCAGGACTCTCAGGAGGCAGGCTAGAGACCCTGCTCCCTAGTCACTTGCTGTGCAGGCAAGTCGTTGTAGAGTCTGGAGTCAATGGAATCAGGAGCTGTCTATGGCTCCTGTGGTCCAAGTCTCCTCTGCTCCTTAAACCAAAGTGGAAGGCACCTTTGTCCTTAACTCTATGCTACTGTACCCTGAACCCAGAACCCAAGGCAGCTAGCCCACTCTCTGCAGCGACCCCCCAAACTTCTCCTTTCCTGTGTCTTCACCTGTGTATGACCTTGGGCAAGGTGACAGGCACGGCCAAGCATGTCAAGAGCCCCATGCAGGCAAACAGCACAGCAAACCTGAGCCTGGCAGTGTAGCTGCCGCAAAGCCAAGTCTCTCGTCCTTGAAGCGCCTCGTGTGGGGACCCTCCACTCCCCAGGGAAGCCACCAATCACAGCTGATGTCCCCATGGGGACTGTAGTCTTCCAACAGCTCCCCAGCATGCCAGGGGCTAGCCAAAAGAATAACACCCCAAATGAGGTGGGCATGAAGATTTGTGGTAACCTTGCTTCTAGAACTTTCTTAATTTACTGCTTCTTCCAGCTGTTTTTTTTTTTTTTCCTCCAACACACATCAGTTAAGTTCTTAACACAGTCAAGGGCTTGAAGAATGCTAAAAATTTAATATATGTTAAAAGGGTATTAAATTCTAAACTAAAATTTGCATGGAAATATGACATTAAAATATTTTTAGCTTTCAGGAAGCTGGGGGCTGTAACACAGACAGATTTTATCTGTTTAAAAAGAATTAGCTTTCCAGTATTTCTCCCGGATCCCAGGAGTTAATGTGTGAAGATGTGAGGCCTGCCTGAGGCTGCTCAGCTGATGTGACAGGGAGGGAAGCAGGGCCAGGTGCTGGGGCTCTTGGAGGAAAAGTATAGACCTTGCTGCACCCCAGGCTGCCCTGCAGGAGAGGCCCTGCTGCTGGGGGAGGTGTGGCCAGTGTGTTCTCCAAGAGTGTGTAGCTGGGCCGCATGGCTACCAGTCCCCTGCCCTACTGCACACACCAGGCCTGTGCACATCACTGTATTCATGGTGGGGAGCTGTCATGTTTGTGCGGACAAGTGGGGCCAGGGGCTGGGGCATGGGTCTGGACTCACAGAGTATAGCGAGGTAGATGTTAATATTCTCTGTGGATCCCTTGGCTGGATCCCTGGTGCTGGTGCAAGGCCCTGAGCGCAGTCTTTTCTTTCCCTCGCAGAGCTGGTGTCTTTAGGCTGAACCTCACCACTGGGACAACCTCTCACTGCTTTTATTTCACAGAGGCCAAGGCAGATTGACAGGTGTCCTGATCCCTGGCTGCAGAGGAGTAAGGCTGCGCTGCCATGCTAGAGGCCACCACTACTTCCTGGTCACCTAGATGAGGCTGGGTGGGCAGCTGCTGTGGTGTGCAGGAGAGGGCACAGCTGGTAGTGCCCTGGCCCCAAGAGAGAGCCGGCTGGCAGAGGGTGTTAGGCGGAAATGGCCACTCACGGCCTCTGCACCTTGGGGAGGTTACTCATTGGCAGTTAAAAATCTATTGTGACTTGTCAGAAAAATGAATAAATGGGTGCATTAACTTTTCATTCCAGACCTCAGCCTGTGTTTGTCTAATCAGGAGGTGAGCGGCGGCCACTGCAATGGGAGCTTCCTGCCGTCAGAGGAGTTTAACTGCACACTGAACAGGCTGGAGTCACTTGAAACGTAATCCCATTGTGCCGAGAACTGACCTGGTGACTCCCTGGTGGTCTTCGCATCTGGCGGAGGAGTCCGATGGAAAGAAATATTCACGCCTTAGCCCTCCAGTCCCGCACTCCCTGCCTTCCGGCCCTCGTCAGTGGGCTGGAGAAGGTGTGGGGGTGCAGAGGGGGACACGAGCTGGCTAGTTTTTGTCAGCTTGCGGCAGACTAGAGTCGCTTGGGAAGAGGGACCTTCTACTGAAGCTCTACCCTCTCCCACTGGACTGTAGACAAGCCTGCAGGGCATTTTTTGATTGATGATGGATGTGGAAGGGACCAGCCCACTGCCATCCCTGGGCAGGTGGTCCCGGGTGCTGTAAGAAAGCAGGCTGAGCAAGCCAGTAAGCAGCACTCCTCCGTGGCCTTTGCTTCAGTTCCTACCAGTGGGGTTCCTGCTCTGGCTTCTCTCATGATGGACTGACACGGAACTGTAAGCTGAACAAACCCTTTCATCAAGTTGCTTTTGGTCACAGTGTTTACCATAGCAACAGAAAGCAAAGGCGGACAGGACCCCAAGTGGCTTTCCTTTCTCCATCTGTAAAGTGGGGGAGAGCTTGGCCTGGGATGGCCAAGATTCATGAAATAGAAATGAGCCTATAGACTCTAAAATGCAGGCAGGGGTGGGCACTGGTCGAGATCTTCAAGGCAGGGTGGGTAAGATGGCTGAGTGGGTAAAGGCCCTTCCTGTCAAGCTTGATGACCTGAATTTGATCCCAGGACTCACATGGTTGAAGGAGAGAACCAGCTCCTACTGTTGTCCTCTGACCTCCACATGTGTGTGCCTGCCACCCAGAAAATAAAATACAAATAATAAAAATATTCTCAAGCTGGGCGGTGGTGGTGCACGCCTTTAATCCCAGCACATGGGAGGCAGAGGCAGGCGGATCTCTGTGAGTTTGAGGCTAGCCTGGTCTACAGAGTGAGTTCCAGGACAGCCAGAGTATACAGAAAGATCTTGTCCCAAAAAACAAAAAATTTTTTTTTCAAAAATTTCCAGGGATAGTTACTGTCCCGTGTGGGATGTGGCTCTCATCATGACATGATTGTGGGGTATCTGGATGGGCGATAAAAAAATGTCTCCCTGTTATCTATGTGTACAGTGCTTTGTCTACATGGATGTCTGTGCACCACACGTGTGCCTGATGCCCATGGAGGCCAGAAGAGGGCACAAGATCCCCTGGAACTGGAGTGACAGACACTTGTGAGTTACCATGTGGGTGCTGGCAATTGAACCGGATCCTCTGGAAGAGCAGCCAGTGCTCTTAACTGTTGAGCCATCTCTGCAGCCCCTTACATGGATGAGTGTTAACCTGCATAGTCACATATTTATTTCAGGGGACCAGAGAACACACAGTGCTCACTAAATCCTGACAGCATGGCTCTGCTTGTTTAGAATGGCTCTGAAGGTGAGAGGCTGCTAGTCTGAATGAAAAGAAAAAAGTTCAGTTGTAGGCAAGGTGCTCCTGGAGTGGCCAGAGAAGGGTGACACTGGAGAAGCACACGTGTGACTGTCCATCCTCGGTGGCTACCCTTCCTAGGCTCCCTGGAGTGTGTCATCTTGTAAGTCCGGGTGGAAGAATGTGAGTGGAAGTGGGCAGTGTCCCATCCTCCAGCCCTCCTTTCCCAGTCCTGGCCTTTGTGACAGCCCATGGAAGCTGGACCCATGACTGAATTACACAGCTTTGATGACACTCAAGTTTGGGTGCAGGCTGTTGGCACAAGGAGCCCGGCCCGTTCTTATTTATTTATATTCAATTTTTTCATTTATTTTACATACCAACCAGTGTCCCCTCCCTCCTCTCCCACCACCTCCCGTCTGTTCCCCCCATTCACTCCTCCTCTGTTCAGAAAGGGGCAGGCCTCCCATGGGAGTTGACAAAGCTTGGCACATCAAGTTGAGGCACGACCAAGCTCCTCTCCCTGCGTCAAGGCTGGGTGAGGCATCCCAGCATGGGGAATAGGTTCCCAAAAGCCAGCTCATGAGCCAGAGACAGGTCCTGATCCCACTGCTAGGGACCCCACAAACAGACCAAGTTACACAACTGTCACCCATATGCAGAGGGCTTAGGTCGGTCCCATGCAGGCTCCCTAGCTCCAGTCTGTGAGCTCCCATGAGCTCGGGTCAGCTGTCTCTGTGGGTTCCCTTGTCATGATCTTGACCTCCTCTTTTTAACTTTTTAAAAAGATTTATTTTTAATTATGTGTAGGTGTGTATGCCTGCATGTGGGTGGGTCTGAGGAGATAGGGAGCCCCTAAAAGCAGCCGGCAGGGCTATGGCCAGTGGGGCTACCTCCCACTTTGACTCCATGAAGACAGACGTGTAGGTCAGCGGCCAGCTCAGAGCTGGGAAAAGGGACACAATAGAGCATATCCACATATTGCTGGGTGTGAACCATGCCCCTGAGCTGGAGGACTTCTGGCCACAGCAGCCAGCAGGTGACAGGGAGTTAGGATGACCAAACTGGCCAATAGAGAAAGCATGGGGCATTTCAGCACTGTAGCCAGAGGTGCTGGCAGAGGCTGAGACCAGCTATACAGGAATGAACTACCTTGAGATGGGGCTGGGCCAGACTCCCCCATCAGGGCCAGGGAAGCATCTTCAAGACTAGCAAACATCAACGACTGGCAGGCTGGCTCACAACGACCCCGAGGGGTTAAGATCCCTGACCACAGCTCACCTAATGCAGCACCTGCACTGTGGTGTCAGGCAGCTCAAGCCCCGAGACCCTAGCCAGCTGAGAACCACATACCAACAGTTGTGGAGAGCAGAGCCCACAATCCCAGTGTCCCTGGAGTAAACGGAGGACCAAATGTGGCTTTTGTACAGTTTAACATGGCTGGGAAATCAACTGCCAGTGTGCATCACCCCAGAAGACACACCGTGGCGTCGCCATCTCAGCACTGTGGACTCAAGGCTTTAGGAATTCAAAGCAATATACAAGAGGGTATTTATAACTTTTATTTTAGTATTTTAATGTTGAATACATGACAAGATTTAATGACCAAATTAGTCATTTACATTTCAAAGATATCTAAATATAAAATTGCTAAAAATTCAAATACACAGCAAGCTACAAATAATATTTCTTTTTTGGGCAAATAGGAATGGAAGACATTAGAAAAGGTGCCTCTGTTGTCTGAACAGGTCAGAATGAGAGAGACATTCATTCAGATGACCCCTTTGCAAGGAAACACACTTGACTCTGAGATGCTTAAACACAATGATTTAAAAAATGTTTTAAACATAGGTGCTTGAGACATTGGCCCATGGCGCTGGCCCAGGACAGTATGAGAAGATGCTGTCACAGGAGGGACCATGGTGAGGTCTGCAGAGGCATCTGGTGTAGTCAGAGGTGTGGTGTCAGGGTGCTGGGTACCTTGCCTTTTCTGCTCAGGGCTTCGGGTGCAAGGACATGGGCTCCCCTCTACTCCCCTTTCCCCGACACAACTCTCTCAGCAGGCACCAGGAAGAGGGTAGGAAACAGGCTTCAGAGCCAGGGAGGCAGACTCTTCTGGATTCAGGTTGACCGTCTTATATTTGTTTTGAGGAAATGAGAGACCACTCTGGCTAGGAACTCAGTACCTGGAGACACACTGTCTGTCACACTGTCCTACCAGCACCTGTCCCTCAGGTCACAGGCGCTGGCATGTTGAGAAGGCCTTTGAAGGGGAAAATGATAGGCACGCACGCACGGTCCTCGTTCCTAACTTCTGTAAGATGCTATTCTCAAAGCAAATGAACTCTTTTAAACAAATGGCATAGTTAACTACTAGCTAAACCCTAAACATTGCTTCTGAGAACTTCAACCACAGCTTTTGCAACCTGCCTGTTCAATACAGGAACAGATTTTAAAGAAGATAATATAGTCAATCCTCTGCCCCCCAAAAATGGTCCATCATACCAACCATGATAAAGAGTACACCTGTTTATTAAAGGAAAAAAAGAAATGTACATTTTTGTTCCTTGTTTGCTTTAAGAAATGTGATCAAGTTGCAAGGAGATATCTGGCATGGCTATATACATCCTTGGTGGCGCTGCCAGGCGGTGAACATGGCGGGCTCCTCCAGGAGGTGGTCTGGCTCCGAGGCATTGCTACTGAAAGCCATTGCCAGGTTTCAGTCCAATGGCAATGTCCCAGGACTCCAGAGTAGGGCACCCCCTACCTCTCCACCTCCCCCTAGAGCCCAGCAGCCCTATGCCTGGGAGCTCAGGCACTGCAGGATGAAGGTGGACTCTGGGCACCTGGCCCTGCAGACAAGCTGGGCTGTGGCAACAGATTGGAGGCCAGTGTCACTGCTGCCCTGATTTCTTCTCCTTCTGGAAGCTGAAGCTTGTACGTCTGTTCAGTTTTCTTTGTTTTTGAGCAAAATAGTCAGCCCGGGCAGTGCTCGCTCGTGACTCCAGGATGTAGTTGACCTAGAGAGCAAGAGGACATGGCTGTCACTTGGCAGTACTGGCTGTTCACCAGGCCAGAGCATGGGGTGGAAGGGATCTGCTTTGGGCTGGTGACCCTGGACTAGCTGCTTCTGCCACTGCAGCCCGGCAGGCCAGCATGAGGCCCTTGCCTTACAGTGGACAGGAGGCCAGTGCAGGCTGCTCAGTCACGTGGTGTGGGCTGCCTCCCAGAATGCCCCCTACTCCCAGTTTTGTCCAGCCAGCTCTACAGCCCTGGTTGTCACATGACCGCCCCCCTGGCCTCCACATCTGAAAAATGTGGTGGGTGACGTCACAGCAAAGCTCCCCTTCAGCCTCCTGACAGCCTGGCATGGGACTCCCTCCAATGTCCATTGCACCCCACCAGCCAGAGCCAGTAAGAAAAGCGAGGCTGAGAGGCTGCAGAGGGCTGAGGTCAGGAAGGCAGGGTGGACTTCCGTTTGGAGTGTGTGTTTTCTCAGGGCCACCTGTGCCCCTTCAGACATGGTTTCCTTCATGGCTCTCTGTCTTCTGCCTGGGCTTTTTGTGAAAACATAAACTGTTTCACTCTCATACTTCTCAAAGTCCTGGCTCGAAAGCTGAATCTCGGGCTGGAGAAGGCAGCTGAAGGCTCTGGAGGAGGGCAGCTGCACAGACTGAGTCTCTAACAATGTCCCCCCAAACTTTTTGTGCTAGTCATCAACAGTGGGAAGCACAGGCTAGCGCACGGGTACAGAAGGCCTGCCTCATTCGGCCACAGCCTTGCCAAGTGACCAGCTGAGAGCCATAAATCAGGATCTAGGCTGGGGAGCGTGATCTGGGACAGCATGGACAAGGTGTGGGGATGGCGGGAGGTAGTCTCTACTTGGTAAATGCCATCTCTGGCTTATACCGTTTGCACTCAGCAGACCCAGTGTTTGCAGTGTATTTTTGGCACGTTTAATTTGACAAAAGCATTTTAAAATGGTCCTTAACAAGCCAACTATTTCCTAAATTTATTATCTTCAGTACTTTGTGATAATCACATAGATAATTTTAATGCAAGATTAATGTAATAATCAAAAGATAAAAACGCCCTTTGGTCTGCCATTAGCTGGTTAATATGCTGTGGCTTAAAACGGGCCCGATTTTATGCACTATGGAGTGGTTTACTTTCGATGCACTTTACAGCTTAAGGCATAAAAATATAGGGAGTTTTCATGGTCAATAAAGCCACAGCCCCCATCACTCGATCACAGAAGAACCCGGTGTGAAGAGCCCAACGGTTCCTCAGAGATTCATCTGGAGGCTGGCAGAATGAGGGACTGAGCACTGTGTGGCTCCAGCATATCAGGATGAGTAGAGGGCAGCCCTGAGCAGAAAGGCCTCCAGTGGGGCTCTGCCCACGCTCTGAGACGTTGGGCCTCCATCTACTCATCTATTAAATGGGGACAATGATGTCTACACTGTGAGGAAAGTTGGGAGGGTGAGATAAGATATGCCACATGAGACACCCTAGGTGTAGCTGCTATTCAGCCTCTACTGAGGGTTCCTTCACTGTCCTACAGAAAGCCTCGGTGACGGCCACACTGCACTAGCCTTTGGCTCTTAATTTTGGTCTAAACTCTCATTTAAGCTCTTGACATGTTACTTGAGTCTGAGATGAACCCTAAAGAGCCCCTGATTTAACATTCCTGTCCATTCTGGAGCTGGCTAGGGCCTTGGTAGCTGAGCTCAGGTACAAAGCTCATACAGCCCTGGATATGAACGTGAAGGGAATGTGGGAAAAGCTGCAGTTGAACCCTCTGAGACAGCGGGGCAGGAGGAGTGAAATTCAGCCTTCAGGACCATGATCATTAGTTGTGAGCCAGTTAGGTTCTGGGATGAAGCCCTCTGAGGTGCACGATGATGTGATATCTCTACAAACATCCCGAGACGCACACAGGCATTACAGGGGAGGAGGCAGGCCCGAGGGGGAGGGGGGGCTTTGCAGAGAAGCGTCTGCACTGAGGGAGCGTTCTGTCCTGTAAAATGATTTCTCTGTACTTGATCTTCCAGTCTTATACTGAAGTCATAAACCTGTGTTTCTGTCATCAATCTGCTCTTGTGAAAATTATTCTGATGTCAAACACAGGATTATAATTTTACTAGAACCCTTCTCAAGACTTGAATATTTTAATGCTTGCTATAAAAATAAGTCCAGGCCTTGATGAAGTGGGGGACTGAGATATTTTTTTACCCACTTTCCAAACACCTGGCACAAGCTCCTTGGACGGTCTTGTGATGGCCTGCCAAGTAACTCTTGGCTTGCTGGGAGTCTGCTGAGTGGGCGCTATCCTTACCCTGGTCCCCTGGGGGCTCTGGTCAGCATGGCCTGCGACCTTCCCCATCTGCCCATGACACTGCGTCTTGTCCTCAACTGTCCTCCCAGAAGCTTTATCCTTTAGATTTCCTCAGCTCTGTTTCTTCTACTTGTTAAACTGTGTAGGATTTACCTGGGGAAAGGAGTGCTGGTTTGGAGGCATTCTGGTTGGCTTGTGCCACAGAGATCAGTAGCCTGAGTGGCACAGGGTGCTTCAGAGAAGGGGGCCAACCCCAGGTCCTGCCCTAGAGCTCCTGAATCAACAAGACCCATGATGTGGATGTAGCCTCTTGGCAACCCAGCTTGCTGCCTGGCCCTTCCCAGGCTGCTGTGAATCTGCCTGTTTACCCAGGGCAACATCAGCCAGCTTCCCTTTACAGACCCACATAGCGTCTCTGTGACTGTCAGTACTGCACTGTAATGTCTACTTTGGTCTGTCTCCCCTGATGAGGCAGAGCTCTCTAGGGACTGAGTAACCATTGCTGAGACAGTTGGAACGCTAGCTTGGCAAAGGGAAGGTACCTGGTGAGTGAGCTGAGCTTCCTACCAGGCTAGCCCCAGTTGGCATGCTCCGAACAGGTTGGGAAAATCACCTTCAGTGGCTCAAAACTACTGTCTCCTCAGCTGGCTCCTGACAGTGGCTGGGGAAAGTAAGTGGTGCATGAAAGGTAAAAAGCCTAGAGGAAGAACCAGGCCGCTGGGGGCTGGAAGGAAGCTGGAGTCTTGCTTTGGCTAAGGCTGGTGTGGCCCTGGCCTGAGACTAGCCCAGGTGGAACCCCACCCTCCCACCCCTGGGTTAAAGGCCACACTGGACTCACCTTGAGCACGATTTCACTGACTGTGGCTGCATCAGACTCGAAGTAGAGGTGCTTATAGTCATGACTGCTTAAATACGTGAGCTTAAATACTGCGTGACCTGGAGAGAGGGGAGGGTCCTGGTGAGTCACCATGGAAGGTGGGGTACCCCATGTGTCCTCCCTAGTCCAGAGATGAGCAAGAGCACGTGGAGGTTGGACTGCAATGTTCCCTAGGATGGCTGGGTTTTTCATCACAGAATGGATCTAAGGCAGACAATGAAGACTCACAGTCCAGGTCCCCTCTGTACAACGCTGAGGAGTGTACCTCAGGAGGGCCTCCCTAACAGTACTGCTTTTATAGGGTCAGTACCAAAGCACTGGTATCTTGAAGACAGAAGGCCAATTCACCCCAAGCGTGACCTGGAGAGAGGGGAGGGTCCTGGTGAGTCACCATGGAAGGTGACTCTACAAGCCAAGTGACTGCTTAAACTGAATAAGCTAACAGGAACGAGCAGCAGCAGCAGCAGCAGCAGCAGCAGCAGCCTGCCTTTCCCAAGCTCTGGCTCCTGCTAGGGGGCAGCTTGGTCTGGCGGCCCCGCATGGACACTGCTCCTAAAGGCCATGGAAGAATGGGGTGGAGTGCTGTTCTGTAGACAACACATAGCTAACCTTACAGTGCCATCAACCTGGATTTAAATTCTTCCCACTCCCTTCCAACCAATCCCTTTAGTTAATGACCTCACTTCTTGGCTGTTGCTCGGTCCAACCTCACGCCACCCCATGCCCAGCCTATGCTGTATGGGCTCTTCCCTGCCCCAAGACATCCTTCACCATGACCTGTATAGGAGAGTTCTGGTGTCTCCTGGATGCTCCTCCTGTGTGGCTGCCTCACTGTACATGGCTGTCAGAGCTGTTTCTTGTTTTGCCTGCCTGTAGCTGTCTATAATCCTGTCTGAACTTGATGGCACACACATGCCAGACAGGTCCCCAATTCTAAATGGAGCCAGAGATGCCAGTAAAAGTGTGACCTTCAGAAGGGCAGGCTAAGAGGAGACTCTTTGGGGTTCCTGGCCTCAGCCCTGGGAGGAGGGGGGGACTTCCCAGTTGGTCTACACATGGCTGGCCTTGGGACCTGCGAGACCCAGGGCCCTTCCAGGCAGCTCTTCCTTCTTCTCCAGTTGTCTTGATGCTGGTTTCCAATAATGGCAACCAAAGGTGCACTGAAGACATGGTCCTGCTCACGGGATCTGCCAGCCCAAGAGCTCTGGGCACGTGACACAGAGGCCTGCAGGCCCCAGCCCCAGGCTCTTCCTCTCAGCTTCCCCAGGCCACACAAACCCACTAGGCCTCCTCACCCGTTGTCCTTGTAGTTGAAGCAGTGGCTGGTCAGGTTATTAATTAATAACATGTCACCCACATTACTGTAAGTTCCTCTCCTTCCCGGAGAAGTCTTCTGGGGACTTTATTTACAGTAGCTAATTTTTCAGATCTCCAAAAATAAACTGATATATGCTGTACATTTGTGGCCAGAAAAGTTGAGCTGCTGGTATTTTATCCTGGAAACATCATTACAAGATACTAATTGGGACTATAAATCCTATATTGAAAAAAATAGCTAATAATTTCTTTAAAGAAAAAACCCTTCACTTTCAGTTACTTGACACGTTAGGCTTGATTTGAAGTTGTGGCTCTAAAACATAAGAATTCTTGACCAGGAACTAATTAATCACTCCATTAACGTACAAGTGCCTTGTTTTTGACAGGAAGAGGACTCTCAGTCCTGTCTCCCTCTTTCAGTGCTGGAGTCCTGGTGACATCATCTTGTGGAAGAACAATGCAGAGACATTTGTTGGCCATGCTGTGACCAAGCAGAGCTATCTATGAAGGACACAGGGACACTGTGAAGGACAAACAGAGACACTCCCCTAGGAGGCCTTACTGTGGACACCTGGCCATGACACAGACATCATGGCCTGGGGCTAGGATGGACCAGAAGGTCTTAGGGAGGCCTGCAGACCTGAAGCTTCGGGGTTCACTGACCACTCTGATAAGTGATCT
>CABHPP010127779.1:0-44655 GCA_902168425.1 Peromyscus attwateri
CTTTTCTTTTCTTTCTTTCTTAAGACAGTCTACTTATATATCCTTGGCTGACCTGGAACTCTATGTTGTCCAGACTGACCCCAAACTCACAGAGATCCACCTGCCTCTGCCCTGAGTGCTGGGAGAATAGAGGCGTGTGCCACCACAGGCAGCCATATGGCAATTTTCATTTGTTTCTATGTCAACTTGTGAAACTATCAAGCCTGCAGTTTCCTCTTCTGCTCCTGCCTCTTGGCCTAAGAAATGTCCAAGGGACACTCCCTTGGATGCCACGGCCAAGAGCAACAGCCAGTGCACAGCTAGGGCCTGAGGATAATTAATGTGCACAAATGTCTCTTTAAGGATGGGCTGGGGAGCCGATGACTGGTTCTTGTAGCTTTTGCTGCCTGAATTGACTCAGCTGAGAAAACCCTTAAAACAACCAGAAGTCTGAATGTAGAAAAGCCAAAGGAAAGTCTGTATATTGTTATCGGGCATGTCTTCCCAGGAAGAGTCAAACATTAAAAAACTCTAAAAGCCAGGGGCTGGAGAGCGGGCTCAGTGGTGAAGAGCACTGGCTGCTTTTGCAGAGGACCCAGATTTGATTCTAGCAGTCACCCGGCAGCTCACAACTGTGTGTAACTCCAGTTCCAGACCATCAGACACCCTCTTCTGGCCTCTGCAGGCATCAGTCATTCAAGAGATTCACAGACATACGTGCAAGCAAAACACCCATACACATAAAAATAATTTTTAAAAAAAGAATGATATTGAGGAAGACAACTCATGAGAAGATAACCACATTTTCTGCTAAATTTGACATTAAAAAACCCAAATAAGCAATTAGACAACTTAGAGCCGGGACACTAGTTAGATCGCTGTGTGGGTCTTATAATTGGAATGAAAGGGTGGTGCTCTGACCCTAAGACAGAGGACTTAACATTCCTGAGACAGGGGCTGGGAGTGCATCTCAGTGGGAGGCTATACCTAGCTTATGTGACTCCCAGCTCAAGTGCCAGCACTGCCAAAGTAAAAGTCCTGAGACACAGAACTCTGTGCCTGTCGCCACCCCAACCCAGCCTAGCGATTTGCTCAGTTTCTGGTCTGTGAAGTCAACGAACTCACGGCCATTCCAAGATTTCCCAGACTGGACTGTGAAATGTCATTGGATATATAAGTATGGGATGGTTATAACTACTAACACTATCCATTTGAAGTTAACCAGTATTGTAATATGAACTTACACTTGAAAGGTTTCAAAAACAGTGTAACTTTGTGCAGTCGCTCCATAGGCATCCACCAAAGATACATCAGCACCTTGCTGGAGAAGAAGGCTGATCATATTTTTAAACTGAGCTCTCACAGCATGTATGAGGGGGGACCTAAAAGAACAAATGTAATGTCACCATGACATGCTTTATTGGTTTGTTTGTTTGTTTGTTTTTGAGACAGGATCTCTCTACATAGCCCTGGCTGTCCTGGTCCTCACTAGGTAGACCAGGCAAGTGCCACCACACTGGGCTTCCTGACACACTTTAATAAAGTCATGTAAACACCTATTCAAGTTTCTCTCTTGCCTGTGTGTTACAGTGGTCATTAGCAGTTAAGGCCAGACAAACGCATTGGGGGATGCCATTCACTCATCTTTGTCCCCTCTAATGCTGAAAAGGAAGAACCCAGAGCTCTCCTGGGCCGCTGCTGTACTCAGTAGAATCCATGCCATGCAATGGACAGTACTGTGCCTAGATCATTTCCCTGAAGTGGGTGAAATTAAGAAATGAAGAAGTTTCCATTACTTCCCTGGCCTGATGTAATATACTGTAATTCATAGTCGGCAACAGGCCAAATAAGGAAAATCTTTTGTATTGTTTCAAAAGTTATTAATATAAAATATTAGTAGTAAAGATAGTAGCAGGTTGGACAAATGACTCAGTAGTTAAGAGCACTTGCTTGTTCTTGCGGAGGACCTGGGTTTGGTTCTCAGCACCCACATGGTGGCTCATAACCATCAATAACTCCAGCTCAGAGGATCTGACACCCTCTTCTGATTTCGTTGGGTACCAGACATGTATGTGGTACATAGACATATATGCAGACAAAACATTCATAAACATAAAAAAATCAAATAAATCTTTAAAAATTAGAGATAATTTTTAGTAACTGATTTAGTAGTTAACGGGGCTGACTACCTTGTGCTAGGTGCTAATATAAATGCTATATATATGGTCTGAAAACCACTCTTCAAGAATATTCTCCTTGTCTTGGCAAACTGGAGAGGCAGCTCAGGAGTTAATGCTCTTAATGCTCTAGTAGAGGAGACCCAGTTTCAGTTTCTAGCACCCACGTCAGGTGGATCACAACTGTCTGTGACCCCAGTTCCAGGGGATCTGATGCCCTCCTTCCGTCTCTACGAGCACCAGACAGACAAACAGTGCACATACATACATACAAGCAAAACATCCCTACATACTAATAAGAGGAATGTTCTTAAATGATTAAAAGGGAATAGTATCCTTATTTTCATGTCAGAAAATATATTTGGTGACAAGCAATGTTCCTGAGGTCAAGCGTTAATCAGGAAGGCACACACAAACCCAGTCTTGTGTGAAGGAAGCCAAGCCACCCCTTTATCAGTCTCCTCACCTACTTTCACTACATTTGTTCCTCTGGACACGGCAGGTCAATGAGTAGACGTCTATTGCGGTTTTAAGCATCGAGTAACTGGCTCAAGCTGGTTGTACCACTGAGGTGACTGGATCACATGGGCGCTAACATCATCACTATAGTCATTCATTCATGAGATCAGAGATAACTTGTCAATTAGGATGGGATGTGGGTCCTGGGTGGAGGACCTGACGAGTGTAAAGGACAAGGGTGTGCCTTGTCAAGGGAACCTTCCATTTTTCTGCATCATGACTTCAAGGAGATGAGACCCTCCTCTGCCTCCCTGCCACCACTTCCTGTCATAGTCTACCTTCCTTCTAGCTCCAAGGTAAGTCTAGCCCATCGTGGATTGGAACCTGAGAGAGAGAGTGAGAGAGAGAGAGAGAGAGAGAGAGAGAGAGAGACTAAGGTGTTCATTTGTTTTAATGGTTTCCTATAAGCATAAGTGAAATTCTTAGAAATTTAGTGCTGATGTTTTAAATGACCAGAACGTTGGAAGGATTTAGAAGAGTTTTGAAAGATACCTCTTGCAGTTATCCAGGGCGTTTATATCTGCCGCGGCCTGTAACAACAGTTCCACCATCTCCTCTTTGTTTTCTAGCACAGCAAGTATAAGAGGCGTGTAGCCATTCTGTGAAAACAAAAACAACTTACAGTTCACTCAGAGGAAGGTGCCTCCGCTGAGGAAATACCTCCATGAGATCCAGCTGTAAGGCATTTTCTCAATTAGTGATCAATGGGGGAAGGGCCCAGCCCATCGTGAGTGGTGCCATCGCTGGGCTCCTGGTCCTTCCTTGGTTCTACAAGAAGGTGGGCTGAGGAAGCCGGGGGAGCAAGCCAGTAAGCAGCTCCCCTCCATGGCCTCTGCATCAGCTCCTGCCTCCAGGATCCTGCCCTGTGTGAGTCCCTGTCCTGACTTCCTTCAGGGAGGAACAGCAATGCTCAAGTGTAAGCCTCATAAACCCTCTCCTCCCCAGCTTGCTGTTGGTCCTGGTGTTTCGTCACAGCAACAGAAACCCTAACAAAGACAGCGACTGTCCCTCTCCAATTACCAATCTTCCCCAAACCCAGCCAGATTGTTCCTGTCAGGACGGCGCACATCATGTACAGCTGTGCAGAATAAGTCAGGAGCTGCCCAAGGATGGGGGCTGTCTTCACAGTGCCAGGAGGGGTAGTGATAAAGGATCAAAGAACTTTTCTTGAATGAATTAAAATTATCCTCTCTGTAGCAGTTTTTACTCTTCAAAAAAACCAGCCCAGCAGACAACACTGTGATCGCGTTTGGAGAACACTACAAGGCTCTGTGTTACAGACCCTGCAGGAAGAGATCGTCTGTATTTTTAATAATTCCTACTTGTCGAAGAATACAACACATTGTTTAGAGTGTTCCAATAATACGATTCCACCAAGTCACAGGAGAGACACATTTGATCCTTCCAAAGTCATGTGATGTTCCTCCAACATGGGCTACTAAAGCTCTGCATTAAAATCTGCAGGCTTCTGATGGAGTTTAATCACTCAGTACAGGGTGAAAGGTTGGCCAGAGTAAGTCCGGTTCATTTGACCTCACACACAACTAGAACACAGCACCCCTGAAAATGCACTATTTAAACTTCTCTCTGGTCCTAGTTCTATCTTAGACACCATACTTATTTCTAAGAGATTAACAAAGTACAGGTATGTATTCTCTTTATTCGTTCATAGAAACAATGTTGGGAACCATGAAATCTTGTTAATGCTATGCTGATGCAAACTTCAGTACACACAGATGAAAATTCGGTGACATGATGAAATGCCCAGGTGTCCCTAACAAGCTGGAGAACACATGGACGTTTTATATAAGTGATGTCTTGTCCATAGGCTCACAGGAAGTGGGATTCAGCTGATCTTCCCTGCAGTTTTCCCCATCTCCACCCCTGAGCCAGCTTGCATTTGCCCGAGTCCTAAGCCTATGCAAAAGCCTCCTAAAGCTTAGGTGTGGACAACGGTTTCTGGGTCCCCTTGACTCCAGGCTTTGAGTTTTTCTCTATGTGTCTAAATGGTCATGGAGGAAGGGAGTTTTTACACAACAAATCTTTTCCTTTCACTAAAAACATGCTTTACCAACTGTGGTGGTTTGAAGGAAATGGCCCCCAAAGGGAGTGGTTAGGAGGTGTGGCTTTCTTGGAGTAGGAGTGGTCTTGTTGGAGGAAGTGTGTCACTGTGGAGACAGGCTTTGAGGTCTCATCAAGATACTGCCCAGTGTCTCAGACCACTTCCTGTTTCCTGTGAGTCAAGATGTAAGAACTCTCAGCTCCTTCTCCAGAACCATGCCTGCCTGCACAGCCACCATATTGCATCATAACGATAATGGACTAAAGCAAGTCACCCCAATTAAATGTTTTCCTTTAAATGAGTTGCCATGGTCATGGTGTCTCTTCACAGCAATAGAAACCCTAACTAAGACAGCAACTCAGAAGCTCATGGAGATATTTTTAATACCTTTTAAAAAGATGTCTTTCATTTTGTGTTATGTGTATGGGTGTTTTGCCTGCTTGTCTGTGTACCACCTTCATGCAGTGCCTGTGGAAGCCAGAAGAGGGCATCAGATTCTCTGGATCTGGCTGTAGGCTCCATGTAGGTGCTGGGCACTGAACCCTGGGCCCTCTGTAGAACAATGAGTGCCATCTCTCACACTCATTTCATTATACAAAAACTGCAATGTATTGTTCATCTGCCAGCAAGACGTGCAGATTTGAGAGCAGAGTTTAAACCCTGATCTAAATGGTACTTACAGAAAAGGGGAACATGTCCCCACATGAGCTGACCTTCCCCTCCATTTGCCCCATCACCACCACTGAGCCAGCTTGCATTTGCCTGAGTCCAAACACTGACCATGCTTGGAGCTCAATCATTTCCTTCTCAGGTAAGAAGGAAGGGTACAGTTTTCTAAACACACAAAAGGACAGAATTAAACCACTGGACTCTCCTCACTATTACCCCAAGGTCCCTAATTTCCAATTTGTCCTTCATATTCAAGATGATTTTCTATTCACCATTTTTTTCCTGATTCAGCCTCACACCAGAGAGAAACCACTTTAAAATGTTAATAGCAATACAATTTTTCATTTACTAAAAATTGCTTTTGTTTGAGTTTTGAGGTGAAGTCTGATTCTAGATAGTTGTTTGTTTTTAGGGACTGGGTCTCACTAAGCTTCTGGTTGGCCTATACAAGCTGGACTTGAACACACAGAGATCAGCCTGCCCCTGCCTCCCAAGTGCTGGGATTAAAGGTGTGTGCCACTATACCTGGCCAGATTCTAGAGAAATTTTGTTTTCACGTCTTGTTTTACTCTCATTAGGAAAACCTGGTAAAAAATATTTAAATTATATTAATGTGGTGGTTTGAAAGAAAATGGCCCCCACAGGCTCATAGAAAGTGGCACTATTAGGAGGTGTAGCCTTGTTGGAGTAGGTGTGGCTTTGTTGGAGGAAGTGTATGACTAGGGGGTGGGCTTTGAGGGCTTAAATGGTCAAGCTATGTCTAGTGACATTCATTCATTTCCTGTTGCCCACCAGCTCCTTCTAAAGCACCATGTCTGCCTGCACGCCACCATATCCCACCGTGATAATAACAGACTAAACCTCTGAAACTGTAAGTCACCACCTCAATTAAATGTTGTCCTTTATAAGAGTTTCTGTGGTAGAGTACTTGCCTAACAAGCACAAGGCCCTGGGTTCAGTCCTCAGCTCCGGAAAATTAAAAACAAAAAAACAAAACAAAACAACAAAAAAAAGAGTTTCTGTGGCCATGGTGTCTCTTCACAGCAATAGAAACCCCAAGACAATTAAAAAAGAAACTGTTGGTGACATATTTGAAAAGCATGCATCTCCTAACTTACATTAAGACCGTCTTCTCAAATATTTTTATGGACACATAAAATAAAGTTGTGTACTATGAAACTTCCTTTGTCAACTTATTCCAAACCACGTTCAGTCAAGGAATGCTTGCATCAGTTCAAGTAAATGCTTTTGAGGTACTTGAGAGAGAAAGTTGGGTGCTTGTTACCTTTGCCTTGATTTCGGTGTCTGCGTTGAACGCCAGGAGTCTGGAAGCTATGGCGGGGTCGTTGTTGTAGACTGCGTAGTGCAGAGCAGTGTTTCGATAGGCATCGATGGCGTTTGAGTCAGCGCCGTTGTCCAGGAGAATCTTGACACATTCCTCATGCTGGCGTTGGGCTGCCTGCGGGATTGTCCCACGGGAATAGACTGTCAAAGGAATTCGAGATAATCCTCCCACAAGTTTCACCAAATAGTTACACTTCAGTGCCAGGAAATCATTTTTATTCGAGTTTAAAAAAAAATTGAGACTGCGCTTTCTCATATATCCCAGGCTGTAATGAAACTTGCACATCCCGGGCTTGTGGGGCGTCATAGCCCTCATGCCTCTGCCTCCAGTGAGGCAGGATACAGGTCCCATGTCTGCCTCCCATGTGATGGGGTGCAGGCCTCCCACACCAGGAGGTCCAGGAGTTAGACTAATCCCTCCACTGCTGCACCTGTTGGCTCTTGATTACCTTGATCAGAGCCGTGCTGTCCTCACAGTCTCGGGCTTCGATGTTGCAGTCGTACCACAGCAAGAGGGACACCATTTCTGATTGGCCATAAGCACAGGCGTAGTGCAGAGCAGTCCTGTGAGAGAGAGTGGGCCAGAGAACCACTGTATAGTGGTACAGCGAGGTAGCTGTGCAGGGACTGCATCCACTTCTCCTCTGAAGTAGAGTAGCCTACTGGAATTTCTTTCTTTCTACTTAGCTGTAGACGAATTTCCAAATGGTCTTATTAAATAAAAAACATGGAGCCAAATACAGGGGTGAAAGCCTTAGAGAGATCAGGGAAATTGGCAAAGCCACCAGCCAACCTTACCTCACCAACTCTGCAGCTTCTAAAGACAGTGACTTCCTGTCTACCCAGGCTGTTCTGCCATCTGATTTGCTCTCTGTCTAGTACATCACTTCCTCTTCCTGGCCAGCTCTGTCACTTCCTGTCTGTACAGGCCTCCAGACCTCTCTGGTTGGGACTGGGATTAAAGGCGTGTGTCACCACGCTTGGCTCTGTGGCCTTGAACACACAGAGATCCTGCCTGATAAGTGATAGGATTAAGGGCGTGTACTACTGCTGCCTGACTTCTTTGTTTACTTAAAATGGCTTGCTATTTCCTCTGATCTCCAGGCAAACTTTATGTATTAAAGCACAAGTAAAATATCACCACATTTCAGCACAAATAAAATGTCAACACACTTAGCAGTCTGGGAACAGAGCACAGTCAAACCTGGATGTGGTGATATTTTGTTTGTGCTCTAACAAATAAAGCTTGCCTGGAGATCAGAGTGCAGAGCTAGGCACAGGTTAACCATATAGAGGCCAGGCAGTGGTGGCACAGCCTTTAATCCCAGCACTTTAATCCCAGGGAGGAGGAAACAGGAAGTGATATGGCTGGGCCGAGAGAGGAATATAAGGCAGGCAGAGACAGGAGTCCCGCCCCCTTTCAGGCTGATTTGTTGGCAAGGTAAGAAGTGGCTGTGGCTTGCTCCTTTGTCTCTCTGACCTTTCAGCATTTATCCCAATATCTGGCTCTGGGTTTTTATTAAGACCAATTAGGATTTGTGCTACACCTGGATGATCTCGAAGGGGATGACACTGTGACAAAGACAATGAACGATTCCGCTAGGGAGATTTGGAATCTGTTGTTGACTGAGGTCTGCCCGAAGCAGGGACCACACTGGGAAGCACCATGGTTTCGATGTTCTCAAAGATGAGAGAGCCTCCAGTGAACCATCTGCTCCAGCATCAAGGAAGCAACCGAAGCTGATGAAGCGCTTGTGGGAAGTTCAGAGCTTCACACACCCTGAGATGAAGACCCCTGTCAATCAAACTACACCGCTTGGGGTGCTTGGGGCCGGAAGAACTCATTGCTGAATCGGCCTGTGGTAAGTGAAGAGAGCCACCCTGAATAACCGACTGTGAAGAAAAACCATGGAGCTATCCTCGCCCTTCAGCTTCCATGTAAGGTCCCTCAGGAAAGAGCATGTATTCCTTGGTTCCCATGAAATAAAATGAATATGGGATTTCATTGAATGAATTTTTGCCCTGGGATCCATAGCATTAGCATTTTTTTTTCATGTGCACCTTTAAAGAAAACGCTGTGTACCTTAACTTTGTGGGTGAAATCACATTTAAATTGCCAATAAAGTGCTCTGAAAGCAGAATTATATGGGGGTCGGGAACCAACTAAGGTTTAGTTTTTGCTTTGTGTCTCACGAAGAACGCCTGGGCTCCAGACCCATCCAGGGCGTGCAGGTTTGAGGTGCTGAAGAGTCTGGTGGAAAGCCCAGCATCCCCGTGAGAGCAGACCTCAGCCTCCCTTCTCCATTACCCTGAGGCCAAGACCAGGA
This sequence comes from Peromyscus attwateri, assembly GCA_902168425.1. Taxonomy (NCBI): domain Eukaryota; kingdom Metazoa; phylum Chordata; class Mammalia; order Rodentia; family Cricetidae; genus Peromyscus; species Peromyscus attwateri. Next base: position 9,078 of record CABHPP010127779.1, read on the forward strand.
AGGTGGTGCTTCATCTCCTTAGGTCCTGTTGCCTGCCACTCACCCACCCCTGCTCCAGGCCACCCCCACCCACCCCGTGCCCTCTGACCTTTTCTTCCGGTCTGTAATGTTCACGTCAACATGCCCAAATTCGAGCATCCTCTGCACTTCGGTTATGTCCCCGACACTTGCAGCTTTGTGGATCTTCTTCATAGGCATGTACCCAGTGAGGTACCTGGGTGGTTCTTGGTTCTCAGTGCTGACATGCCTAAAGCCAAGGAAGCCCCAAGGCGAATGGCCCTTGAAGATCTTCTTCATGGCTCAGACTATGGCCCTTCACCCTAGACTCTTGTTTATATTGCTTTACTCCTTCCCATTAACAGCCTCTGTGCTCACAGTAACCGGGTTCCTCCAGGTCCCAATCTTAGCCACTGTCAGTCTCAATGCAGAGCCAACCAAGTCTGGGAATCTCGCCAGGATGCGCCCACAGTGAAGCCCCGAGGTTTAACATCCCTCCACCTCTTAGGCAGTTGGCAGGACTGTCGTTGCCCAGCAACGCCATGTGCGCATGCTCCAAAGGGGACACCCCCCCCCCCCCAGGCGCCAATCACCTCAGGCAACCAACAGTGCTCAGCGTACATGTCAGGCTCGTGAACTACTGGGTCTTCAAGTGTCAAACGTGTCCACCATTAGGAGGAGGATCCAGATGCTATGTCTGCTCAAGGCCTGCCTCGCAATCTTGGAATGTAACTCCCTCAGAACGGATCTTCGGGCTGCTGAAGACGAGTCTCCAAGATAACCTTCCTCAGAATTCTAATTTTGAGTGCCCAGGATCTTGAGTGCCCAGCCAGCCTGGGTGACATAGGGAGATCCTTTCTCAACAAGTGAACAAATCCTCTCAGAATTTCTGTACAGGCTGATTACGCCTCCCCATGCCCACCAGCAGTTGCAACTACAGAATGCTGCTTTGGTGATTTCATAGATAGTAACGGTATGTGTCATCGAGTGTAAGCCGATGTGGAGGAAACTGCACACTCTCCAGATAAAATGAAGACATACTTCTGCTGCCTCCTACCTCGCTCATTAGGCCCTCGGGAATAAGGTCTCTGTGCTCATTTTTTTCCCTTTAAATCTGCAGGGTTTATTTGGATCATAGTGTAATATTTAAGAACTTTACCTTTTGACTGACTGTCCCAGAAATGTCTTTCCTAATTATGTTAGAATGCCACTTTAAGTGGCTGGGTCCTGCTGTCTCAGTCTTGCCTCACTGCCTACTTCCTCGTCTCTCTTTTTCCTCTTCTGTAAACATTGCTGCTCAGATGGAAAGGGATCTTGGCATTGGGAGCCAAGGAATACCACAAAGTCACCGTAAGCATAGCAGTTTACAGTTCTATTCCAGGAAAAGGTTTCCCCAATGTAACAATTCCACTCCTGCAGGGGAAGGTTTCCCCTGAGAAAGTGTTACAGTTCTGCTCCAAATCTTCTCGGCTCAGACTCCGGAAAAAAAAATTGTTACTTCTCTGCTCCACTCCACTCCAGCAAAAGAAGGAAGGTCTCACTCAAACCTCATTCAAGAGATTTATGAGAAGAGAAGAATCCAGGAGGGCGGCTGCCTCTGCCATGGTGGAAAAAGGTCACAGCAAACTGAACAGGCACAGGGCTTACATAGGGCTTCTTAGGGGCAGAGTTTTTCCAGGGTGAAGCTTTTTGGGGTGGGAATTGGTCAGATTTCAATCCCTGAGTTTGGACAAGCCCAGAGATTTGCTGGATTTCATGCTCAGGGATTGGTTGGTTTTCATGCTCAGGGATTGGTTGGTTTTTGTGCTGAGTTGGTCAGGGGCAGAGTGTGCTTCTTTGGCTCTGGTTTTAGGGCCAAAGTGTGTTTCTTTCACTGGCCCTTTTTTAACTTTTTGGCTCTGGTTTCAGGGCCAGTGAACTGGCTCTGGTCTCAGGGTCAGGGTGTATTTCCTTGGCTGGCGCTTTTACCCTACATCTTCCTCTTTCTCCATGTTCTCTTCCTTCTTTCTCTTCTTCCTTCTCCTCTCTTCTCCCTCCTCTTCCTCTTCCTCTTCATCCTTTTCTCTACTTCCTCCACCTCTTTTTCTCCTCCTCCTCCTCCTCCTCCTCCTCCTCCTCCTCCTCCTCCTCTTCATCCACTTCCTCCCCCCTTCTCCTCTTGTTCCTACACTTTCTCTCTGGCCACCACACACCAACTTTTCATGTAAGCCATCAGTAGCAGTTTCCAGCCAGGAGTTGACTGAATCTCTAATTCTCTGTGTAAGCCTCTTTAGGCACCTGGTGGCCAGGACCCTCCCCTGGGGACCTCCAACTGCCAGGTTCCACCCATAAAACATTCTAACAGCCCTAAGGGCTGGACCCAGCCCCAACCATACAGAGAAAATGCCCAAGCGCTGGACTTGAAATTCCACCAATCTCCATCCTGGAAAGCTTCACCCTGGAAAGCTCTGCCCCACCCCCAAGAGAAGCGATATAACCCTGTCTTCTGTTCTGTTCGTGCTGTTTCTTGCCTGAGCAGAGGCAGCCACCCTCCTGGTCTTTTCCCTTCCAATAAATCTTTTGTGTGAGGTTTGTTGTGCGGTGTGACTTTGTGGTATTCCATGGCTCCCGACTTCCGGGGCACCTTTCCATCCGAGCCGTAACATTTACATTCTGTGCTAGTTCTTTGACCAGTGTCTTCTCCACGCCCTTTATTCCTTATTTGGTGTATATCTTCTGTTTCCACATCTCCCTGCAAGGTCCTGTTGTCTGCCTGGGCCCTGTCTCACTCTTCCCAGGTGTCATCAACTATGGAAACCTAACCCCAGTACACTGCTGCCCCTAGTCCCAACCCTTGCTGACCATCCAACCCTTGCTGACCATCCGTGTTGTTGCCCAAAAAACCAGTAGTGCCCAGGAGGACAAAGCAGAGTGTAACACTCACCCAGCTCTGCATCCATCCTGCCACACAAAGAAATACCCAAGAGATAAGCAATGGAGGGATAGCCTACATTAACACTGTGAAAGAGGCCCAGCCTCAGAAGAAGAGGTCCAGACCCTGCCATTAGTCCCCTCCTTGTGAGAAGTAAGTGTACCACTGGATGAATGAGCATTCACAACATGAACATCATGGCCATTTCAAGAAGGCCAAAGGCCTCAGATTCACAGGACTGGCAAGGCCTTCCCCCGTCCAAGTATAGACATTGACAGTATCTACAGAAAGTCTCAACCACAGCTTCCTCCTTCCAGATGACTGTAGTCTGAGATGGCTCCCAATCAGAGACTCCTCTATCTAACGAGACTGTCTAACCTGCCTCCTTGTTCAGCTACTTATAATAAACATTCTGAGTGTCTTTGTTTGTTTGTTTCTTTGTTTGTTTGTTTGTTTGTTTGTTTTTTGTTAGAGACAGGGTTTCTCTGTGTAGTTTTGGTGCCTGTCCTGGATCTCGCTCTGTAGACCAGGCTGGCCTCGAACTTGCAGAGATCCACCCAGCCTCTGCCTCCCGAGTGCTGGGATTAAAGGTGTGCGCCACTGCTACCACCCGGCAGTGCTGAGTGTCTCAGTCACCTCCGGCTCTTATAATCTTTCCTCCTCTTCTTCCACATAGATCTCTGAACCCTGAGGGGAGGGGTTTGATGAAGACTGAGTACTCCAAAGTTTCCCACTCTCCACACATTGTCGAGTTGTGGGTCTCTGTGTTAACTGCATCATACTTCTCTGATGAAGGCTAAGGAGGCACTGATCCCCTGTCAGATGTGCAAAGGAAGGGTTTGCTGCTCTTGCACAGGACTGGAATCCAGTCCCAGCACCCATGTTGGACAGCTCACAAGCACCTGTAATTCCAGCTCCAGAGGATCCAGTGCCTTCCTCTGGTTACACAGGAACCCATCCATACATGTACACTTAGACACACACCAACATATACCTACACAGCCAAAAATTAAAAATAAATAAAGTATATTAAACATGAAAAATAACATGTAAAGGCTGAAGTTCTGCTTTTAGACCAACTGCTTCCTCCAGAGAACTAGAGCACCCCATCTCTAGCAGAGAGCCCCCATGGTCCATGTGTAGCTCCTTCCTGCAGATTTATCGTTCTTTGCTCATAATTTTTATCTGAAAAAGGAAATGAAGAGTAATAAAATATCCCTCTTTGCCAAAAGCTGGAGCTCATAGGAAAATCCATTCCAAATGTGCAGGTGGGTTCTGTGATTGCAGGATTCTGTCTACGTGAAGACATTAGTTGCTGTAGTAAAGTAATATTCTTCAGGTAGTAAGTAATAATTGACTTGTGCGAGTATTATTGTCTTAATTTGCTTTCTAATGTTATAATAAATACTATGACCAAGCAACTTGGGGAGGGAAGGGTTTATTTTGGCTTCTATGTCTTGATCTGTCACTGAAGGAAGCCAACACAGAAACTCAAACAAGGCAGGAACCTGGAGACAGGAACTGAAGACCGCGAAGCGCTGTGTGCTGGCCTGCTTAGTTTTTCCCTTTTTGTTTTTTTTTTTTGTTTTTGTTTTTGCTTTCTTTAGCAAGGTCTCTCTATGTAGTGCTGACTGTCCTAGAACTTGCTAGGGTAGAGACCAGACTGGCCTCTGCCTTCCCAACAATGGGATTAAAGGTGTATAACACCAGTTTGCTTTCTTATAAAACCCAGGACCTCTTGCCTAGGGGTGTCAACACCCACAGTGGGCTCTTCCATATCAATAATTAGTCAAGAAAATATTCTACAGGGTTGCCTATAGGCTACTCTTATGGAGGGATTTTCTTAGTTGAGGTTCCCTCTTTCAGATGACTCTAGCTTGTATCAGGTTGACATAAAACTAGCCAGCACATCTTTCAAAGTGAATAGGCAAATATCTGAGTGTCTTGGTTACTGTTCTATTGTTGTGAAGAGATACCATGACCAAGGAAAATCTTAAAAAAGAAAGCTTTTTAGGGGGAGGGATGGCTTGCTTACAGCTTCAGAGGGTTAATCCATGATCATCATGGTGGGAAGCAGACAGGCATGGCACTGGAACTTTACTTCCTGATTTGCAGGCAGCAGGCAGTGAAGAGACACTGGGTCTGATGTGGGCTTTTGAAACCTGGAAGCCCATCCAATGACACACCTATTCCAACAAGGTCACAACTAACAAGGCCACACCTCCTAATCCTTCCCACACCATTCCACTAACTGGTGACTAAGCACGCAAATACAGGAGCCTATGGGGGTCATTCTCATTCAAACCACCACATTCAACTCACTGACCCCCATTCTTTAAACTTTTCTGTCTCCTTGAGCACAAGATTTGGCTTCAACATTACATTTCTCAGTATTCATTTTCTCCTCAAACTGTACATCTTGCATTTCTCTTTGCCCTGCCTGCTCCTTTTCATTGTAGACCTGCATAAGAGTGATCACTAATAAGCAAGTGACACAGTCAATACAAGGTTGTCTTGAAATCTCCTCTGCCAGTGACCTTAGTCCAAAAATCTTCAATTTAGCCTCAGGAAGATTCTTAGGATAAGAGCAAAAAGCAGCTACTTTCTTTGCCAAAATATCGCAAGAATGGTCTTGAGCCCAGTTGCTAATATTCTTCCCCTCTGATATCTGAGTTAGGCCCACACAGTACAAGTAACCCTCAGCACTACTATCTTTATGCTCCTATTAAAATGGCCCATTAAGGGGCTGGAGAGATGGCTCAGAGGTTAAGAGCACTGACTGCTCTTCCAGAGGTCCTGAGTTCAATTCCCACCAACCACATGGTGGCTCACAACCATCTGTAATGAGATCTGGTGCCCTCTTCTGGCCTGCAGACATACATGCAGGCACAACACTGTATACACAATAAATAAATCTTTAAAAAAAAATGGCCCATTAAGCTCCACTGTAGACGAATTTCTAAACGGTCTCAATAAATAAAAAACACGGACCCAGAAATTTGGGTTAAAGCCGGAGAGAAAGATCAGAGGAATAGGACAAACCACGAACTAACCTCACCTCACCAACTCCGCAGCTTCCAAAAAGAATTTTTGTATACTCACGTTTATATGTCTTTTCTGTTCTGTTCTTTCATTGGCTGTCTTAGCCCAGCTACATCACTTCCTCTTCCTACACAGCTCTGTCACTTTCTATCTGTCTGTACAGACCTCCAGACCTCTATGGTTGGGACTGGGATTAAAGTGTCATCCCACTTGGCTGTTCCCTAGTGTGGCCTTGAACACACAGAGATCCTGCTTGCTAAGTGATAGGATTAAGGGCATGTGCTACCTCTGACTTCTTTGTTTACTTATAATGGCTGGCCTTTTTCCTCTGATCTCCAGGCAAGCTTTATTTATTAAAGCACAAATAAAATATCACCACATTTCAGCACAGATAAAAATCACCACACTCCACTTAAAGTGTTCAACCACTTTTCTAGTCCAAAGTCCCAAGGTCTTCCATATTCCTCCTACAAACAGCATGGTCAGGTCTGTCACAGAAATACTCTTTCCCCGGTACCAACTTCTGTCTTAGTCACTGTTCTATTGATGTGGAGACATCATTACTGAGGCAATTCTTATAAAAGGAATCATTTAATAGGAGGCTTACTTATAGTTTTAGAGGGCTAGTCCATGATTATCATGGTGGGAAGAATTCATGTTCCAAAAGGGACTCCAGGGAACAGCAAGGAACTGTCAGACCAAATTGAGACTGAAACCTAATGGGAAAAACATCAAACCGTGCTTACTCTGGGATTATATATTGGATGTATTTAGTTTTTCTTTTATAGGACCTCACAGATAGGAGATTGCTTTAAGTCTCAAATGAGAATTGAACGTTGGATTTATATGGAATGGTAGAATTGTTAGTGACTTGGATACTTTTGAAGTTGGATGTTAAGGGACAGCTGACACTTTCTTTTTAGTTAAACGATGTTGGACTTTGATCATGTCCTCAGCAAGAGGTCAACTTGGTTTGTTTGTTTGTTTTTGTTTGTTTTGTTTTCGTTCTTCCTCAATAATATTGTGATTACACATTGTAAATTGTTTCCATTGTTCCGAGAATTGACTGACCATAAAATGTTTCATGATATGTTAACTGTCTGAACATAAACCCATAACACATATCTTTCCCATGTTCATAAAAATAACTGCAAAATTCCACTTTTAATCACTTGCTCACTTGGTATAAAGAGGCTACTCCGCTTTTAGTCTGGACCATTTTCATTCTCCTACTATGGGAAATTGAAATTTTGGCTCAGCTGTTAATAAATTTTTACCCTGCAACATCTCAGTGTTAGTTGCTGGTTTTCAACACTATAACATTGGACTGAATGTATTTTTTCAGTGTAAAATGGCCATGAGGACATTAGGTTAGCTTCTGGGCATACCAAGGAGGGATTATCTTGATAGGGTACTTGAGGTGAAAAGACTTGCCCTAAGGAAAGGTGGCACCATTCCTCAGACATGTACTTTAGACTACAGAAAGAAGAAGCTGGCTGAGTACAGGCCACACTGCCCTCTGCTTCCTGACTACAGATGCAAACAGCTGTCTTGAGCTTCTGCCACCAGGAATTTCCTGCCATGGTGGCTTGTACCCTGAACCGTGACAAACTCCACTTACTCCCTTACGATGCTTTTGTTGGGCATTTTATCACAGTGGCAGGAAGGGCAATTAGTACGGTGGTATACCCAAGAACTGGCTTAAGATTGATCCATGGACTTTCAAAATAACACAAAAACTTCCTTTCCTTTGGCCCCCATGCACTCTCTCAGATGAAGAACGCGGGCTTCCACATTAAGCCATTAGAGATCTCTTTTGTCAAAATGTAGGAAGGGACTTGTGAAGTTTTTGTTGTTGTTGTTGTTGTTGTTGTTAGAGTAAATTTTTTTAAACTTTATTTTATAGTGTTTTTCCTACATCAGCACTCTCATTCTGGTGTCCACAGATTCCCTGAAACCGGAGTTACAGAGTTACACCATGTGGGCTCTGAGAATCGAAACTGAGTCCCCTGGAATAACAACAAGTCCTCTTACTGAGGCAGATGGACCACCCTGACTTAATCTTAAAATCAGAGGCCAAAAATAAGCTTGTTTCTGTTTATCATAAAAGCTTAATTTTATGTTTCCTGGAATATGACTTGCTCCACAGTCTGACCATATGATGGCTTAATTCAACACCTTGATCATGCCTTAACCAAACCACATGCCCTCACAAAACCACAGGATGTTCTGCCAAGTAAATTTAAACTGTTACCTGCTTTTGTATTTTGTTTGCCAAATTCCTTTGGAATTCCCCCAGACTTGTGATTTTTGAGCTATAAAAATCTCACATCCCCTGTGTTTGAGGCTGTTCTCTCAAATCCAGCTTTGTGGAGAGACAGCCACAAAATCAGCTTTCCTGGGCACAGAAATAAAGCTTGCTTTAATTTGACATGTAATTTGGGTCAGTTGTCTTTATTCCCAATTTGTGGGATTAACATTTGGAAGCCCCAGCGAGATTAAACCTCAACTCAACCTCAGGGACTGCTTCCCAGGGGGGGCTCACCTTGAGGAAATTTCAAGGCTTCAGGTTGGTCTTTCAGTTTTGTGTACTGCTGTGGTGAACAGCTGAAACAAAAATAAACCAGCAAGCACCTGTCTGAGGAGGCCTCCAATGGCAGTCATAGCAGGGCATCTCCTTCTATGACATCTGGTACTGGTTCCACAGGAATCACTTCTGGGGATAGTGAGGAGTCTGACAAGGCACATGAACTCCTGTCCAAGACACTAGTGAGGCATTGCACTGCTACCTTGGCTCTTCGGCACCTGGTTCTTGGTCCCCTGTGTCTTGTTCTGTGTTTTGATTGTCCCTCCTATTTCTCTGTTGCTAGTCTTCTAAGGTCTGTACTTGAAGCAAGTGAAGGAGTAGGCAGAATGGGTAATAGGACAAGTAAGCCTGACACACATCTAAGCTATGTCTTGAGAAATTTTGATAAACCAATCCCCCTATAATTAAGCAGGATTATGATTACTCTATCACCTACAAAAATTACCTCTGATCCTTCTATAGCTAGAATTGCCTATGTTCAGAGTCAAATGGCCCTCTGAATACAAGGTGGCATGTGCTATAGCCAATGCCACCCTTAGCAATCCAGGCCACCAAATCAGATTGGGTGTATTCTACCCTGGAGAGAGGCAACATGAGATTTACCCCCATGGATGAAGGTTTCTATGGTCTGGAATGGACAGGGTGGCTGTGCCTTGGTAATTTCAAAGATGACTCCACAAACACACACAAGGGCCAAGCAATTATCTGATTCTCAGGTTCAGAGGAGATGCCCAAGTTGCATCTAGGGAACCTAGCCAAAGCCCTGACCATCAGCTGCCCTTTGAAAGAGGAATATCACCTCCTCCAAGGACTGACCCAAGCCCCAGAGGGTGAAACAAAGAAGTAAATGATCAGATAATGTTCCTGTTGTCTGGGATAAGGACAATCCCCCTGACCTTGCAAAAATGTGCTCCCAGTCATAGTACAACTGACCTCAGTGGCCATGCCCGTCCAAGTCAAACAGTACTGCATCACCTTAGTGGATAAAGAAGGGATCAGGAACCATATCAGACACCTCCTTGAGGCAGGCATATTTACCTCATGTTATTTAACCTGGAACACTCCCTTATTATCAGTTCAAAACCTGGAACCCAAGACTACTGACTAGTACAGGATTTAAGGAGGTGAACAAGTGGATAGAAACTATTTACCCAACTTCCACCAATCCTTATTCTCTTCTCAGCACACTGCCACTGAGCATAAGGTCTATACTCAGCTGGATCTACTCCTATGCCTTGTCAAAAACAAGTCAGCCCAGCTTTGCATTCAAATGGGCTTCTCCTGAACCAGGAATATTGGAACAACTGAGCTGGACTCCACTACCTCAGGGATTCAAGAATTCCCCTTACCATCTTCAATGAACCCCTTTAACCAAGACATAAGTTGCTTCCTCATTTCCTCAAAAATGAGTTGTTATTAGGCCTAGGAGACAGGTGGACTTAGATGCATAACCTTGTTTTTTGTGCAAATGAAGCTCAGACCCTCCTTTCTCTCACAGCCCAAGTGACATTCCAGAGCAATTGACTCAGAACCAAAGGGCTTTTTGCATGCCAGGTGCAGTGAAGCCATGAGGCAGGTTTCCTAGCTCAGAGCAGAGTTACCTCACCAGACCAGAAGGCCGCAGGGCAGAGTTTGCAGATTGTAGGGGTATTGAGACTGGGTCACAGGAAGAGGAAAGGGAAGGAACGAGGATGGAGAAGAACGAAGATGAAGATGAGGACAAAGACAGGAAAAAAAATCTTAGAGTTATGAGAGAACAGGAGGAGAAGGGACAGAGAGGAGCTAAAGTATGAATTGAAGTAAAGAATTGAAGCTCCCTTTCTCCTCTTTATGAGGTAAGCCTTCTGTAGAATGGTATTTTGTTTGTGTTCTGATAAATAAAGCTTGCCTGGAGATCAGAGGGCGGAGTTAGCCACTAGTTAACCACAGAGGCCAGGCCGTGGTAGCACACACCTTTAATCCCAGCACTTGGGAGGAAGAAGCAGGAAGATCAGAAATTCAAGGCCACCCTGGGCTACAGGAGATTGATCCAATCTAAAAAAGAAACAGAGCTGGGCAGTGGTGGTACAGGCCTTTAAGCCCAGCATATGGGAGGCTCAAGCCTTTGATCCCAACACAAGGTAGATGGAGACAGGACCTCACCCTCATTCAGTCTGAGGATTCGTAAAGACAGGGCCCCCATTCAGTCAGAGATCTAAAAGAGGGAAGAAGTCTCTAGTGGCTGGCTGCTCTGCCTCTATGATCTTTCGGCTTTCACCCTCAATATCTGACTCCGGGATTTGATTGTTAAGACTAATTAGGGTTGCACATCATATGGCACCCCAACATAGGGCAAGAATTTCCATGTAAAGCCTGAAAAAGCTTTAAAAAGGATTCTAAACACACAAAAAACGGAATCAAGCTCAGTTTCTTGGTAAGTGCTTTTTCTTGGGTAGGCTGTTTGCTAGCTGCAAGCAGAGGCATGGCTCCTTTAAGAGACGGCTTCCTGACTCAGTGTTGGTGACAAAATACACATGGCTCCTTTAAGAGGCCCTGCTGCCAAACACTTACATGGGGTTTATGAGCGGTGTGCAGAACGGTATGCAGAGCGGTGTGCAGAGCGGTGTGCAGAGCGGTGTGCAGAGCGCTGCTCAATGGCAGTGTGGACCCAGAAGCTACCCAGAGTTGTGGAGGTGAACAGGGCTCTCGCTAATGTCTCCACCATGAAGCTGGGCTCTTAAGAAACCGGGCAGGGCAGAGGCAGTAGCCAGGGCAAAGGTGGAGGTCCTATCCATGCCACTTAGCAGTTTAAAGGCTCATGTGGTCAGAAAAAGATAGCGATATGTAATAAAGACCAATTCAGAGGGGGGGAAATGGTTAAGCCAGTCTCAGAGAGACAAATATCATGGTTTCTATCACTGTGTGTGATTCTCTAGCATTTATTAAATCATGCATAAACCTATGAAGTGTAACTATTATGTTGTTTTGCTAAGAGGTGGTGTTGTTAAACTCCTTACTAATCATTTATTTGTTCCCGTCGTTGGTCAGAGAAGTTTCTTGTTGCAGAGGATAGTGTTGTAGATTTCTTCAGAGAAGACTTCTTGGACATGGATTTAAGCCAATAGGAAAAGTCTTTATTAGCCAACTGTCAACTACCCTGTGTGTTCAGGATCCCATTGTAGTCCCAAGCCTTTCTCAGGGTAAGTTTATGAGCATGAAAACCATGTCCTGGGTTGACATAATTCAGTTAATAAGAACAGTTAGCCAGAAGTAGAACTACAGAAGCCAAAAAGCAAGGTTAGTACATTCAGAGCCTTTCCAGAAATGTAGGTTTTGACGAATTAGGTCTTTGTTTTAGTTTTGGCGGGTGGTGCTGTCTACCTGCTGAGTTTTATTGTCTGATGGTACTTTCATCATGGAGTCTTGTGTTAAGGTCTTCAGGCCTACTAAGTTCTGTGGCCTTGTTATATTCCCAATGGTCTAAGTGAATGCGTCAAATGTGTACTCATCCTGTTCTAAAGAGATGTAGTTGATAAAAGGAACATGAATTTTACTGAACTGATACATAATTGGCCATATAGTTTAAGATGCAGGGGCCAGAGGTCAATGCAATCAGAACGAAAATTAAAGGCCCAGACAGTGCTGATCACAGAGCAGTTAGCCAGGGGACTAAGAGAACAGAAACTGTTATCAATTATATGATCTCTCTCTCTCTGTCTCTCTCTCTGTCTCTCTCTCTGTCTCTCTCTGTCTCTCTGTCTCTCTCTGTCTCTCTGTCTCTCTCTGTCTCTCTGTCTCTCTCTCTGTCTCTCTCTCTCTCTGTCTCTCTCTCTGTCTCTCTCTCTGTCTCTGTCTCTCTCTGTCTCTCTCTGTCTCTCTCTCTCTCTGTCTCTCTGTCTCTCTCTCTCTCCCTCTCTCTGTCTCTCTCTCTCTCTCTTCCCTGAGTTATTTTTTAAGCATGGCAATATTTTTTTAATTACTCTTGATCAATTAGCATAGAACTGATAAGGTTTTTTTTTTTTTTCCCCAAGGGAAAGCATTGTGTTTTGTTTTGTTTTGTTTTATGTCATAAGAAGTTAGTTTAGGGGCTGGTGAGGTAGTTCAGAAGTTAGGAGCACTGGCTGCTCTTCTAGAGGTTTTGAGCTCAATTCCCAGCAGCCACGTGTTGGCTCACAGCCATCTGTAATGGAATCTGGCGCCCTCTTCTGGCCTGCAGGCAAACGTGAAGGCAGAACACTACACATAATAAATAAATAAAAAATTTAAAAAAAACAAACTAAGTTTAAGCCTTTTTTAATTTTGTAGGATTATTTCTACACGGGAATTTAACTGTTGTTTTAATACCTTTGGGTCCTGATCAACCTGTCTACTTACTTTAGAAAGCATCAGAGCATCAGAAGAGGCATATTTAGTTAAGCCATTGTAGTCTTGTACATGCCCACCAAGTAGTCTCAGGGGCTCAGTAATATTGTTCTTGCCCAGATGAATTAAACCATAAGGCAGAACAGCAGGCATCAGAATATGAGGAAGTGTATAGGTTAAAACTTTTGGATATTAGACAAGTTCTAGTCCCTTAGAAATCATTTCATGTTAATTTGGGCTGCCCCTAGTCACAGTGAGTTTTGTCAGTCGATGGGCTGACAATCTAACCAGAAATCCTGGTTGATATCTGGCTGGGAAGGATTAACTCCATCCTCAGGATCCTTTCCTGTGGCGTAGGGTCTGATTCCCCAGGTTTTCCAAAAGCCAGGATTTTTTTTAAAGGAATTTTTTAATAAGCCTCTCACTTTTACAACTCCAATTTTTGTAACAGAAACTCCTGTGTTTCTGGCGACCATGGGGCCCAGCCACTGGGCACGCATAGAATTATAAACTCTATATTCCTATCACAAAAGATGGACTCTCATGTCCTCCCCCGCCCCAATACAACCATACGTAAAGTGGGCTTCAATGAGCAAAGGTCAAGATGAACATGGGTTACTGGTCTGGAGTCACACTAGCTGATCTCTTCCTGTATCTGTTTTCTTAGTTCCCAGATCCAGGCCTGAGGACAGTGGGTGTTGGGCCGGAGCCCTGTATTCATACTAAACACAAATCTCAGGAGGAGGTAGAGGGGCAGGGAGAAGACAGACCCAGGGGCCCAATGAAACCTTAATGTTAATGGGTCCACAGTTCAAAGACAGCCCTTTTGGCAGCATCCGTGGCTTCCACTCTCTTGACCTGGGTGTGGTGAATCCATGGTGTAATGCCAGCTGCCTTCACAGCCATTGGAGTGCAGAGAATGACTGTGTAAGGTCTTTTCCAACTTGGTTGACCTGCCTGACCCAGACAGTATCACTGGACTGGAACAAGGGGAAACTGGTGGTGGACTCGGAGGTCAGCTGGGTCTCTAGGACAGTCCAATGAATCGCCTTTATGGAGGACTGGAGGGCCTGGAGTGACTTGAGAACGGAATGCTTAGAGCGTTCTGCCAACTGCTGTTCTCTGAACCTAGGAAGCACTGAGGAGGTCTTCCAAACATAATCTCTTAAGGGGAAGGGGTAAGTCCCTCCCTATATGGGCTGCAGTAGGCCTAAGCAAAGCAAAGGAAGGGGGCCTATCCATCCTTTGGTGGACTCTAATGAGAATATTGTTAAAGTTTCTTTTAATGTCCTGTTTATTCTTTTTACCTGGCCAGACTCAGAGGTCTATATATATATATATATATAAATGTTTTATACACACACACACACACACACACACACACACACACACACACACACATATATATATATATAATGAAGTTTTCAATCTATATCTAAAGCTTTAGCCCATAAATTGAGAGATTTTGGCTGTAAAAGCCAGGCCATTGTTGGACCAAATTGCTAGGGGGAGGCCAAATCAGGGACCAGTTTCTGGAGGAGTAGCTAAAAAGCTACTATTTGAGCCATTTCAATCGTGGTGGAAAATGCTTCAACCCACCCAGAAAAAGTAGGCAGTATGTGTAAAACCAGCAAGTACTTGTGTCTTTTCCTGGCAGGCAGGATCCCGGTGAAGACAGTTTCCCAGCATTTGCCAGGGTTCTGGCTTCTCATACAGACCCCTTTCTGGGTCAAGATCCTCTGTTTTGGATTTACTTGAGCACAGACCTGGCATCTGACTGAGACATCTTACACCAGGCTGACCAGGGTAGGTTTACCTTGGTCTGAGCAATTCATAAAGTTTTGTGGACCCCAGATGAGTGGCCTGGTGAAGGTCAGTTACCAGAGTCCTGCCAACTGTTTCTGGGAGAATGAGCTTTCCCACCGGTGTCCTCCACCAACCTGTGGGCTCCAGCTGTCCATTCCTTCTTTGGCATCTTCTAATTCCTCTTGGTTACACCACGGAGTCCCAGGCAGCACTGGGTCCTGGTACGTCATCAGAATATTATAGGCCCCACTGGCCTTGGGGCCTTTTGTTGGGCACTCAGGTCAGCACCCCAGGAGGAGAGGAAGCCATTTGTAGGGGAAGCCAAAAAGCCTCTGGGAGGCCAAGATGTTTTAATGTCCTTTTTCCCAGTAGTGAGAAGTCCTCTTTCTTTACAGATCCTGCCATGGGCATGCCCAGTAGTAAAAGCATACCAACTGGCAATCCATGCAGATGGTGGCGGCCTTTCTTTTTCCTCTGTCTGAGAGCCTGGGTCAGAAGAATCAGTTCTGCTCTCCGGGCCAAGGTACCTGGCTTGAGCTCAAATCATTTGGGTTAAAGTAACTACTGTATGTTCCATGTACCTGGTTTCATCTTCCATTTCGTGACAGTCATGGACAAGCCCTGGGTCATCACGCAAGAGGGCGGCTGAACTGATGGCGGGGCTCTCTCAAACCAGACTCGAGGGTGGGCACCATGATTGGATACACTATTGCTTCTGCCCCTGCTTTAGACTCATCATACTGACGGCCATCTGTGACCTGCTGGAGCATGGCAGTGGGGGTGGGGAGGAAGCAGGGCAGTCCTGTGGACCCAGGGCTGCAACAGGATGTCCAGGAAGAGTCCCAGTGAGGGCCCAGCGTCGATGGTCAGCAGAGACCAGGGGGCCTCGAACCAGACCAGTGATTCTTTTCCATAAACGCCCGCATGTAGAAACATATGGACAAAGGGGTTTACTGCGTGTCTCACTGTGTCACACTGCAGCTTCCGTGGTGAGATTTTCCCCTTATTCCTTTGTTTTCTTTCCCCCCCCCTTTTTCTCTTAAATTTTATTTTGTTTTATTTTGAGGTGGGGAGGGAGGTGGGTGGGATTGGGAGGCATGATGTAAAAGACACAAAGAATAAATTTTTTAAAGTTATTTCTGTAGCACGAATCTCGGAAGGGTTTATTAATAAAAACAAACCTGGAGCCAGGTTTTGGGGTGAACACTGGAAGATCAGAGAAGCAGAACAAGCCACAGCCACCTCACCTCCCCAGTTCCTCAGCTAATCCTGTTTCCTCAGACTGGAAGCCTCTCAGTCCTCATCCAGAAAGAATCTCAGCTGAACTGCTGCTCAAAAGCCTAAAAGCTTAACCCCTGGTTCCTGGTTTTCATGTCTTATATACCTTTCTGCTTTCTGCCATCACTTCCTGGAATTAAAGGCTCACTTCCTGGGATTAAAGGTGTGTGTCACCATGCCTGGCTGTTTCCAGTGTGGCTTTAAACTCACAGAGATCCAGTTGGATCTCTGCCTCCCAAGTGATAGGATTAGAGGCGTGTGCTACCACTGCCTAACCTCTATGTTTAATATTGTGGCTGTTCTGTTCTCTGATCCCAGATAAGTTTATTAGAGTGCACAATATTTGGGGGAACATAATAGCACCACATATTTATTTGTAATTTATTTAAATAAAAATTTATAAATTTTATTTTATAATTTTTTATTTAAATAAAAAAATTTAATTTTTTAAATTAATTTTCAATTCTTAATTTCATTCAGGTATACAGGGTATCATCGTCATTCCCACCCCTCATTAATTCTCTCCATCTGCCATTCCCCACACAGCTAGCATCTCCCTCTGAACTTCACGTCTTTTTTAAAAAGATCCACTTTTATTTTTACGTATGTGTCTGTGTGCCTGTGCCTGTGTATGTCATGAGTGTTGAGGGGGTTTGCAAGGCCAGAAGAGGGTGCAGGATCCCTAGTGCTGGAGTTACAGGTAGTCGTGAGCTGCCCAATGTGAACACTGGGAACTGAATTCTCGTCCTCTAGAAGAGCTCCTTCACTCTTAACCATCTCTGCAGCCCCACTTTGCTTGTTTGGTTTTTGATAACCCACTAAGTCCAGCCAGTGCGTCGTTGTGGGGTCATCCAGTGTGGGTTAGGCAACCTCTCACTGCCCCTTCCCAATAAAGATGACGCTGCCCCTCCAAGCTGTTAACCTCCATTAGCTCCGCAGCTCAGACTGGGCATTGGGAGTCCCGCTCCTCTATTCTGGAATGTTTTTCAAGATTAATTCTTATTATTTTTATGTGTGTCTGTGAGTGTATGTCAATACGTGCAGGTGCTTAAGGAGTCCAGAAGAGGCAGAGTTACAGGTGGCTGTAGGCTGCCACCTGCCTCTTGGGAACAGAACTCAGATCCTCGAAGTGCCACAAGCGCTCTTACACACTGAGCCATCTCCCCAGGCCCATGCTGGATGTTTAAAAATTGACACTTGGATTTCCAGGCTGTCCTGGATCTCGCTCTGTAGACCAGGCTGGCCTCCAAAACACCGAGATCTGCCTGCCTCTGCCTCCCAGTGCTGGGATTAAAGGGTTGTCAAGGCCGAGCTCCCATGCTGGGATTGTTAACTCTCTTGCTCTTGTGGAGGTCTTGTGGGCATAACCACAGCTGCTGTGAGTGCGTGCATTTGTGGATCAGCCATGTCCTGCCCAGAAGCCAGCCTCTGACAGCGTTTTTCTCCATCCTCCAGCTCCCACAAGTCTTCCACCCTCACTTCCTTGTTCCCTGAGCCTTGTCAGGAGGGAGGTGGGTGTTACTGTTCCATCCCCAGCTGAGCAGTCTCTTTTCTCAGCATTTGAACAGCATTGACTCTGCATCGACCATCACCCTCTGCAGTTTCTCTGATCAAGGATGGGAACTGCACAGATCTATGGAGACAAATAAATAATTAGAAAGGAGTTTAAAAACACTACCTCTAGCAAAATAACAAAATACTAACATTTCATAGGTCTATGCATGATTTCATGTGACCATAATAAACGCTAGGGATTCACACACAGGGATAGAATATCACACACAGTAAAAGAAACCCTGGTAGTTACCTCTCTGGGACTGGCTTCATTTGCTTGATGTGATTATCCCCAGCGCCACCCATTTTTTGTAACAGGACATGAAGTCATTCTTCTTTATGGGTGGGAAGGATTCCACTGTGCTACATATCGCATTTTCAGTGTGCATTTCCATTTCTTGAGACAGCTGGATGGGCCCACGACATAGTCATGGTGAGCAGCTCTGCAGTAACATGTGTGTGTATTCACCACTACAGTGTAACAACTAAGAGGCTTTGCAGTTAATGCTGTAGTGGTGTGGGTGGGTCTCATGGTTTAAGGTTCTAAAGTTTCTTCACTGGAGCCAGAATCACAGAGGAATTAAAGTGATCTCTATACTTAATTGGGCAAACCCTGGTTCACCCTACAATCACTACCGAAGGCCTAAACATTTAAAATCTGCCTGGGTTGACGGGGAATGTGGTTGGTTATCAAGTAGACACCACAAACTATACAAAGGACAGGTTTGAGGATTGGGAATTTCTGCAACAAGACAGACAAGTGGTCCGTGAAGTGTCTGGAGATGAATGTCGAAGTGCTGACATTCAAAATTTGTTTTCAGCCTAAAGGACCAAGGACATCAGATGAAAAACTCCCAGAGAAGTGTGAACACAGATGGCAGACCCCACCACAAGATGTGGGACATGGGGCTCCCAGAACACTGTGGAGGGTGGAACTGAGCTGAGAGGAAGCGTTCCTCTTCCCTTGACTCACTGGCTGAATTCCTTCCTTTCTCCTTTTCTCTTGAAATTGTGTCTTGCTATGTAGTCCAGGCTAGCCTCAGTTTGTGGTTGTCCAACCTCTGCAACCTTTCTGCTTGAGTTTTGGTGTCCAGTCCTCAGTATTTGGTGAGGTCTTCATGGTGGCTGATTAATTCAATGCACTCCCATTGGATCTGACCATCTCCAGTTGTTTCAATGTGGGGAGTGTGGGCTGGGAGTGCTGGTGGAGGTCTTTAATCCTACCACTCAGGAGGCAGAGACCCAGGAACCTGTGAGTTTCAAGCCAGCCTGGTTCAGAGAGTAAGTTCCAGGCCCACTGAGGCTACACAGTGTGACTCTGTTTCAGAAAAGAGTGGGTCCATTTGACATTTATATTCACCCCTGTATTTTTACATGATTGTATCCGTGTGTTTAAAACATTCTTCTGCAACCTTCTGTGTGTCATTGCTAAGTGTATGAGAAATTTAAAACGTGTCTACAATTTGAATATGTGCAAGGGACTGCTATGGAGATGATCCTCTTGGACAGAACATTCATATACTTGTCGATAGAATGATGATTTAATTCGTATCTTAGAAGACTTGGCTCTCACTTCCTATCTCTCGGTGGAAAGAGGAGAAAGAACGAGTGTGGACCACTGACTTTCTGTCCCCTGTCCCTGGGTTTCTGGCTTTGCTATCCATCTTGGGTCATCAGGTAATGACACCACAAAAACCTCATCATTATCTGAGACTCAAGTCCAACAAAAATAGGTGCTTCCTTAGGCAAGGCCTCATGAGTGACAGGAATGAGGGAGCTTCACAGCCAATGAGGGAGCACTGCCCAAGAAGGGGACTTACAAAAGGCACCTGAAGCAGGCTAACTGGCATGGCTATTTGGGTTGTCTCCTTGACTGCATCTGCAATTCAATAAAAGCCAAAACTGGCTGACACGCCTGTGAGGGATTTTTTTCCTAATTAAATCAGGGAAGTGGGAAGGTCGACTTCTCATGTGAATCTTTGAGGTGGTAAGACACACCTTTAATCCAGATCTTTGGAGGTGGAAGCCCCTCCTCTAATCCAGGCCACACCTTCTGCTGGAATCCTATAAAGAACTCTGGAGAAGCAAGTGTCTCTATTTGGATGCTTACCTCTGCTTGCTAGCAAGTCACTTCCTTCACTGGACTCAGAGCCTACTTGTTTTGGATTTCAGCACCTACTGAAGAGCACCTGAGACATCCAGCCTTGAGCAGTGAACAGCTACTCCAGAGGATTCTTGGACCTCACATTCGCAGGCAGCCATCACTGGATTAGCTGGACCACAGTCTGTAAGTCATTCTAATGGATTTCCTTTCTATATGTAGAAAGAGGTTCATTCTGGAAGTTCTGTTGCTCTAGAGATTCCTGACAAGTACACTAACCCACATTCTTTCTGTTCAGGGAAGAGGGAAATTCTGCCTTTCACTTCAACATGAGTGTGGAATCAGGAAGCCCTGACCCAGACCCTTCCTGCCCTCCACTGCACCCACCTACAGATGAACAGGTCACCTTTGAAAGCAGCACCTCAGGTGAGGAGAACCAACTGAGAGAAAAGGGGGAGAACCTGGCTTCTCATTGCAGTGAGACCTGTGAACAAAGCACAGATGTTGGGGGCCAGTCCCATGGGGGTGGAGGGAGGGCAGTGTCACAGCCACAGAGCTGGGAGGGTTGACAGGGATTGGTAGGAAGCGGGGGTAGGATTGGGTGGGAGGGCAGGACTGAACAGTGGTCATCTGAAGCAGATTTACATAAGTCCCTAATTCCCTTGGGACTGGCAGAAAATTCTGAGTTCACAGAAGGAATGATAAACCTGGTGGGTCAGTCACAGGCTCGGGGACTGTTGGGGACAAGGCAGCCTGCCACCTAAACTCTCTCTGGCTTTAGGATCAGAGCCAAGTGAGACTGAGGGGAAGTCCAGCGAGTCAGAGAGCAGTTCCAGAGAGCACACTGATGGATCAGGTAGGTTTTGCCTCTTCTAGGGTGAGGGTGACAAGTGGGGAGGTCGGAGTTCTCCTTACATGGCCCCGAGAGCTATTAGGCTTCCTGGTCCCTAGACGTCCTGGCTCTGGACAACGGCTGGACAGCAAGTGCTTGGGGATCATGCTCAGCTTCTTGTGTGTTCAGGACGGGCTAGCTGTGTGGGGTGTGTAGCCGAAGGTTTTTCCCGACACTCACTTTATCCACACAATCAATTTTCAGCTCAGATGATGGAAAACACCAGGAAGAGGAAAAGCTGTTCCAAGGACTCCAAGCAGGTCAAAATGGGTAAGTGCTTCCTTTCCCCAAAGGGCCAACCCCCATGTGCTTTACATAAGGCTCAGACTAGAAGGTGGCTGGGTGCCTCTGAGCACCTAAGGGAGGCAGGGTTCTCAGAGCATGTAGGATGTGAAAAGGGGTTCAGCTCTGCTTGCCACAGAGGGAAGGAGCAGACAGCCACCCCTGGGTTCTGGAGGCTCTAGAGGAGGTTCTGGAACAAGGGTGGATGGGAACTTCTCTGGTGGTTCTCTCATGCTCGTGGTTTTCCATAGGAAATGAGGGTACCTCCCACTCGGAAAAGAGACAAAAGACCCCAGCCAAGATCGCTGAGCCGGAAGCCAATGACCACCAAGGAGGATTAGCCCGCTGCCCGGAACCTCAGCACACAAGTCCACCACCACTTCGAAAGAGCCTGGTGCTCTCTCTTCGGGCAATGTCTGAGGCTGTTTGTGGAGACATAGCTCAGCTGCAGGCCCAGCAGCGTCGTTCCCTGCTTAGCCAGGAGCAACTCTCTAAGCTCACACAGCTCTCAGGGTCTCTGAGTGCCATGGTGCAGACCTTCTACAGCCTGGCCAACCAAGCTGGCTTTGCCTTCCCAGCTGAGGGCTGGCTTGTCCCAGCCCCCATGGCCGACCCCCAGGAGCTGGCTAGGAATAACTCTCAGAGTTCTTCATTGGAGGAAGGACAGACCACGGATACTGCCAGCCCATCAGACAAGTCCTGAGCCTAGGCCGTGAGACCCTTCTCAGCAGGGTTGACACTTGTGGACAACAAGGGACTTCTCCATCTCCCTGCCCACCACAGCCTGGAGCTTTCCCACACTGAACCACTAACAAGCACAGTGGTGGCAGAAGGAATCTGAAATTCTTACTCAGCTCATGGACCGAGTTTCCTGAGAACTAGGACTCCAGGGCGGCATTTGCAGTCCGACACTTGCCCTCTCTGTCTATCTGCCTGAAGAGAGATTTGTGTGTTTAGAGTGTGATGAATAAATATTGATTTACCAAAAACTGCCGTAGCCACTCACTCCTCCCTGTGTAGTCCGATGAGGGCAGATGCCCAGAAATCTAGGAGTGTATCCCCTGTAGCCTACATTCATCCTTCCCATCTTCTGCCTTGAGTCTCCCTCCTCCTGTCTCCCCTCTGTCAGCCCCCTCCTAATTTAACATGAAGTATGGCTTTATTGTTGAAAGGGTAATGCCCTGTCTTGAATAATACTTAGGTGGTGTATGAGTGTTCAAAACTACTTGCCTCAGTATTCTGGGATACAGAGAGGGTGTTTGAGATAAAGATGTTCTGTACATATTAACACAGTGAACAAGCCATCAACAAGATATAATAGGCTAGGTGTTGAGGTGACTAAGGTAATGCCATCTCGTCCTGACTCTATTGTGTTTGCTTAGCTCTCACCCTCACAATGTCTGTCTTTACCTCACATTTGATAGTCCATGTATTTTACCAGGGTCCATTTGTATTCACCAAATAATTAAGGCTCATACAAACTTACAATGTGTAATACCTGAAGGTATATCAAAAATAATTGTCATGCTATATCTAAAATAATTGATATGTTCTGCCAGAAACCAATGATTCAAGGTTACTCTGACCCTCAACTAATTTATGTAAATGATGATTTTTGTGGATTTTTCCTTTAAAAGCCCTGTACCCCTGACCTTCTGCACCAAGAAACTTTGAGGCATGAGCCCCCTCTTAGGCACTGACTAGTACAGGACTCATGCAGTTTTAATTCACTTAATTGGTTGTCTGTATATTTCTTGAGTAGATTATTTCAGTACATTGGCACATATCTTTAATCCCTGAACTCAGGAGGTAGATACAGACAGATCTCTGTCAGTTCAAGTCCAGTCTGGCCTACATAGCGTGTTCTAGGACAATCAGGCTACATAGTAAGATCGTATCTTTAAAAAATATATCATGGGGGCTGGAGAGATGGCTCAGAGGTTAAGAGCACTGGCTGCTCTTCCAGAGGTCCTGAGTTCAATTCCCAGCAACCACATGGTGGCTCACAACCATCTGTAATGAGATCTGGTGCCCTCTTCTGGCCTGCAGGCATACATGCAGACAGAACACTGTATATACAATAAATAAATAAATCTAAAACAAAAACAAAAACAAAAAATATATATATAATACACAGAGAGAGAGCTTTACAAAAGAAAAAAAACACCAAAATATTAAAGAATAAAAACAGAGAAACTACTGAAAATCAGAGGATTGATACATTAATAGTGACTCCAATCTTATCCTAATCTTATTAGTACGTTAGACCAACTTTTGCTTTAAAAAATCAATAACAAAGCCTAGCATAGTGGCTTGGGCCTTTAATCTAAGCACTTGAGCCAGGTTGATGCATGTGAGTTCAAAGCTAGCCTGGTCTACATAGTTTGTTCTAGGACAGCCAGGGCTATAGAGTGACTCTTTCTCAAAAAAAAGAAAAAAAAATCATCAAACAGCAAAACTTCACAGGGCTGGAGACATGGTCCTGTGGTTAATACTGGCTGCACATTCAGACATCCTGGGTTCAGTTTCCAGGACCCTCACATCGGCTTACAATAACTGCCTGTAACTCCAGTTCCAGGCCATCCAACACCCTCTTTTGGCCTCCATGGGCACCAGGCAGTATGTTGTGCACAGACACACATTCAGGAAAACCTCTGTACTCATAAAAATTTTTTAATTTCTACAAAAATAACAACCAAAGTCTATCGGAGATAAAATGTAATTAATAGACATCTACCAAATGTCCAATTCAATAGTTTTGGCATAGATAATTTTCTCAGCAGACCATGGAAGGCACCCTAAAATACACTAAATTTTAGGTTATAAAACAAAAATTAACAAATACAAAAAGTGAAATAATCTATTGTAGCTTATCATTGCCTCATTTTACATTTAACATCCACAATAGTAGAGATGAATGGTGTGAGGTATCCACCAGAGAAGACTACTCAGACACAGATTAAAGCCAATAGAAAGTTTTCTTAGCCAGCCAGTGACTACACTGGGTGTTTGGGATCCCAGTGTAGCCCCCAACCTTTCTCCAGGTGAGCTTTTAAGCATAGAAACCACATCTTGGGTTGACATACTTCAGTTAATAATAGTTAGCCAGAAGCAGAACTACAGAAGCCAAAAAGCAAGGTTAGTAGATGTGGTGGTGGGGAAGAAAATGGCCCCCAAAGGAAGTGGCACTGTTAGGAGGTGTGGCCTTGTTGGAGGAAGTGTATTACAGTGTGGGCAGGCTTTGAGGTCTCTTTGCTCTGTGTAATAGTCAGTTGACTTCCTGTTGCCTGCAAGACGTAGGACGCTCAGCTCCAACACCATGTCTGCCTGCATGCCGCCATGTTCCCCATCATGATGATAATAAACTGAACCTCTGAAACCGTAAGCAAGCCACCCCAATTAAATGTTTTCTTTATAAGAGTTGCTGTGGCTGTTGTTTATGCTACGGCGCTGCTCCTTGTGGCTGGTCACCGCCAGCGGCGGCCATGCCAGTAGAGGAGCGTGCTGATTGAAAGAATCACAGCCATGGTTACCTTTTTAGAGCTTTATTGGGAGAGGGGGAGGGGGAGGAGGAAGAGGGGGGGCCCACCGGAGGAAGGAGCGGAAAGGAGAGAAGACAGAGAGCGCACAGAGGGCCCACCCGCTTTTTAGGCTGGGACGCCATCGAAGGCTGATGATGTAATTAAAGACCGAATCCTTACAGTGGCCATGGTGTCTCTTCACAGAAATAAAGACCTAAACTAAGACAGTACATTTAGAGATTTCCCAGAACTACAGATTTTGATGGAATAGATCTTTGTTCTTCTGGCAAACGTTGCTGCCTACGTGCTGGGTTCCAAGGCCTAATGGTACTTCCATCATGGTGTCGGTTACGCTATGGTCTGGGGACCTGCTATAATGAACAGAATATTAATCACATTTAGACAGGTGAGCAAAATTTATGTTGATTTGGGCAAAGGTCACTGTTGCATGAATCCTAAATGGTCTTATAATAAAAAAACAGGAGCCAGATATCAGGGTGAAAGATCAGAGAAGCAGAGCAAGCCACAGCCACCACCTCTTACTTCACCAACTCCTCATCCTGAAAGAACATGAGTTCCTGTCTCCTTCTGCCTTATATTCCTTTCTCTGCCCAGCCATATCATTTCCTGTCTCAACCTCCCTAGTGCTGGGATTAAAGTTGTGTGATCCCAAGGGCTGGAATTAAAGGTGTGTGCCACCACTGCCTGGCTCTGTTTCTCTCCTAGACTGGATTAATCTGGTATAGCCCAGTGTGGCCTTGAACTCACAGAAATCCAGACAGATCTCTGCCTCCTGGGTGCTAGGATTAAAGGTGTGTGTGCCACCACTGCCTGGCCTCTATTTTTAATCTAGTGGCTTGTTCTGTCCTCTGATCTTCAGGCAAGTTTTGTTTGTTCAAAATATCACCACAGTCTAAATAATTTTCTAAAAACTCAGGTGATTTGTCACCATTTTGGTACACTCCATTTTGACACTACTCATGTCTTAGCCTCCTAATGCTGCTGTCATCTCTGTGATAATTCATCATGATGTCTCTTTCTTAATCAACAAAATGTCATTCTGAGTGCCTCTGTTTTGATGTTCCTTACATTCCCAGGCTATGGAATTAAGGATGTCAGAGGCATGTTTAGGGTCGAACAGAAAACGACCAGGACTCAAACAGAAGTGTCTGGGGAAGGCAAACATTGCACTTGATCAAGAGGGTCACAGAACCCTCGAAAGCAAACACATGGAGACAGGAAGTGCATTTGGATGGAGAGGTCTGAACTTTCCCCATTTCACAACTGGGCCTGAGTTTCAGTTTCCTAAAAGGACAACTGAGGGAGATAACGCATGCTAGGCCTGAGCCCCTGAGCCCCAAGTACATCAAGGCAGTGACCGAAAAGGACAGTCCCTGTAATCTCCCTAAAACATACCCTGCCTTGCCCAAGTATGCCCCAACATAGTAAAACTATAACCACAGCCAATTAAAATTGTAGCTACAGCCTGCTTAACCAATTGTGTTTGAGATGACCTAACTGTTCCCAGAATTCCCCTAGCTGAGCTTAAAAGGGGGCCGGTGTGCTCCTTTCGGGGCTGCCATTTTGTACAAGTGGTGGCCCCACATGCTGGAATAAATGCTCTTTGTCTTTGCATACTATTTGAGTCTGAGGTCTTCCTTCAGCGATTCTCAGACCCTTGCAGGGTTTTGTCCTAACTCAGGTGGTAACTGTCTTTTCCCCAACCTCAAAATCTTTTTCAATTGGCTAGTTGAAAAAGAACTGGCACATAGGAAATGATGAAGGGGAAGGGGCGCCTGCTCCAAGGACAAAGGGGTCACTTCTCCAGGCCATCACATTCCTAGAACAGAGCAGAGGGCCTTTGTTGGGTGTTCTGTGTTGTGCAGGATGTTCAGAGACAGAAAAGTCACCCCCGAATGTTATTTTAGGCTCTCTGGCAGCAGGGAGGAACAGTTTCTGTGAACTGCACCTCAAACCTCCATTCAGAAGCAAATTTATTGATTGGACACAAAGGTTGTGTTTGGGGTACAAGTTCCTCACACCAAAGCCCCTTTGATCTATTCTATATGTTCCCTGAAGGAAATCATCACAGCCCTGCAACCTTTAATCCTTACTGTGCACTGTTTGTGGTACCCAATAATTCAAGTCCTCCAAGTGTGCCTGAATAGTCTTGTGACCAAAGCCATGCAATGGATGGAAAACGTCCTCAGAAAAACAACCCTATAAATCATAGAAAACAGTCACTGTTCTCTACTATGATTTCTTCAAGGTCTAGGTACCTTCGCCAATACTAATACAGTCTATTGTTGCCCTAGATACAGTGAGAAACAACTGTTACGTTCTCACATTGCCCTAGATACAACGACTACTAGATTCCCACTCCAGGCCTTTGTGTAAACACAGGCTTTACTGAGCAGATGAGAATTAAAACATTTGTGCAAAAGTCTCACAAAGTGGGGGAGATTAAATAGATTTTAATTACTTGTCCTAAACACAGGTTTTATAGTATTTGATAGAAAAGACTCTTTCGATGTTTCTCACAAGGAATGGACACAGTTGGAGATCATTAGTGTACTCTCCACTCCCCATTAATTTTAAAATCAGTAATGTTCCTGGAAGTCTCCAGGTTTAGTTTCCATTTCATGGAAACCTCCTGTCAGCTCCATTCATCTCAACTAATTCCCAGCTATCAAGACAAACATGCTTCGACTCAGTATAACAACCATGAAGTTGCATGAAGATGACCATAGAGTACCCTGTTCTTGAATTTCTGTTTGATACATAGACTCCCTCTATGCATTGGAAAATACTTAGACTGTGGAGTGAAGAGATGGCTTCTTGTTTTTCTGTTGGCTTAGCAGCTGCATCCAAATCTCCTGATATTTTAACTATCAGTCTGTGCTCTGAGGCCCCACAGTAAGCATCCAGCCGTTCAGACTGCAGCCTGGTGGGATTTCTGGTCCACCAACACCAGCTCAGCCTCAGCTGACAAACGTAGATTAAACTAAGTCTCTATCATTCCATTTAAAATAAAGACTTGGGAGTCAGATGTTGGGGTGAAAACCTGCTAGATCAGAAAAGCCAAGAAGCAACCAGCTGTCCTTCCTTTTTGGCTGGAGACCCAGCAAGAGAAGCATCTCTCCCCGTGTCCCAAACTAAAAAGACCTACCTGTATTACTGGCTCCTCTGTCCTCTCTATGGTTAATTCCTACCAACCAGTCACTAGACCTGTCCCATGATCCAAGGTTGATTTTATCAACACAGTCTCAGAGGTTCACAGTGAGACCAAATATCCCGCATCAATGGCTCAGGGGTCAAGAGCACTTGCCGCTCGCTCTTCTAGAGGACCCAAGATTGGTCCTGGGGGACCCACATCGATCAACTCACAACTGCTGTAGCTTCAGTTTCAGGGGATCCCATACCTTCTGTCCTCTGCAGTTACTGGCCCACATCCAGTATACTGTCTCTCACACATACAAACATGTACACATAAACTTAAAAAAATTAAGAAAAATACATAGACTAATATGGTCTCCAGTTTTATCAGACTTCAACGTTAGATACCTTTTCAAGCTGTACTCAGCAGTCTTGCCATCAGCTCTTTATGATGTCAGTCATCTGGATAGTGACCAGTGCCACTGTGCTATCAAATTCATTTAAATAAATACTTCAAAAATATGCTTTGTGCCCTGAGAGCCCAGGGTCGTCCTCCTCCACCCACTTAGTCAGAGTGTTGGACATAGACCAAGCCCGGGGTTGCTTGTTATCAATAAACCCCTGTGTGTTTTGCATCGAATATCAATAAAAAAAATTATCTTATTAAAAAAATATACTTTGTGATAGACAAATAGAAAACTATCACACTGACTCAGGTTCTCATGAGATAGAAGAGTGCCCAATTATATGCTATACTCATTGATATAGTCCACATATTTCAATGCACATATTATCTTGAGAAAAAACAATGTAGGAGTTAGTGGCTGAGACAATTGTCCTAAACTCTCCCTGTGGATATGAAACTATAAATCACACATTGTACACTCAAATGATGTTTGCTCTTTCTCAAAAAGCTTAATGCAGTAAAGAAGTTGGCCCATCCAAACTGTTACGGTGCAGCCTCTGGTTCTTCCACTGCACATATCTCCCAACAGCTGCACAGGACAGCTCTGTTGCTCTGTAGAAGTCCAAGCATGATATTCACCTCAAGCCTTGGTAGTCTACTAATTTTAAGATTTATAGCCCAATTCCAGTTTTAAACATGCAAATGGACCAGCCATATATGTATGTCATTCATTATTATTCATCTACAGTATATTAATATAGTGCATATATTCTAAGTCATATAACAAAAAGGTATAGCATAATAAGATAAAATAATAGTAATCTAAAATGTTTCTTTTCCCATCCCAAAGATACACAGTACAAACTCTCTATTCTATATCCATTGCTCTGTAAATGTCTATCACCTATCAAAATGAGTTGATTCTCTGGCTCATCAAATGACATTCTCAGTTCACTGGGGCTGAGACAGTTACTATGGATAAAAACTGGCAACTACAGGGGCTGGAGAGATGGCAGTGCAGTTAAGAGCATGTACTGTTCTTGCAAAGGACCAGGGTCAGTCCCCAGCACCCACACTGGATAACTCACAACCTCCTGAAATTCCAGCTCCAGGGCAATCTCATGCCCTCTTCTGGCTTCCACAGGCATCAGCACTCATGTGCATGTACTCTCACGCACACATAGTTTAAAAAAAACAAAAACAAAAACAAAAAAAAAACACCTTTTTTTAAACCGGCAACTAAAATATAATTAGTTTTATTGTTTCTTTTTTTTTTTTTTTTTTTTTTGTTTTTTGAGAAAGGGTTTCTCTGTGTAGCTTTGCACCTTTCCTGGAACTCACTTGGTAGCCCAGGCTAGCCTCAAACTCACAGAGATCCGCCTGGCTCTGCCTCCCGAGTGCTGGGATTAAAGGCGTGCGCCACCACCGCCCAGCTATTGTTTCTTTTTTAAACTTGTCTTAAACCTCAAAGTTAAACAACTGGGAGGTTTTTAACATACATACAAATTGAGAAAAGTAATTTGCTTTTCTTTGACCTTTTTGTTTTGCAATGCTGAAGTCAAATTCCCAGTCCTGCACTGCATATTGGGAATAGTTGGTGATCTTTACATTCAGATTTGTGGAGGTTTAAGAAGATAATGGATGTTTTAGCCTGGCATGGTGGTGCACTCCTTTAATCCTAGCACTAGAGAGACAAATGCAGGTGGATCTCTGTGAGTTTGAGGCCAGCCTGGTCTACATAGTGAGTTCCAGGATAGTCATGGCTATGTAGAGAGAACCTGCCAAAAAAAAAAAGAATATAATATATTTTAAATGTTGTGACTTGTTATTATTTTTACTCAAAATATCTTTTTTTGGGGAGTGGGGGTTTCAAGACAGAGTTTCTCTATGTAGCCCAGGCTGTCCTGGAACTCACTCTGTAGACCAGGTTGGCCTCAGAGATCTGCCTGCCTCTGCTTCCCAAGTGCTGGAATTAAAGGTGTGCACCACCACTACCCAAATCATTTTTTGTTTCTATTTTACAGTATTTAGTGTTCATCACTTTAAAACATATAACTACTCAGTGAGAACATAAAGTGGTCACGTTACTCCTCAGGTGACGAGATACACGGGATTGGTCATGTGTGTCTGCTGTCACCAACATGAATGGGTTTTCTGAGAAACTCAGGAAGAAAAACACCTTTATCTGCAAAATCAGTTTCATGAAGGGTGTTTGTATGAGATAGATAATGGCTTCAAAATAAATTATGATTACATATTAATAATTTATTGATCAATAGTGATCACCTAATAGTCTTAAGTAACTGAAATGTAGAATGAATTCTTTGGATGCAATTGGAAGCACAGACTCTGAGGAGATGTTACAATCTTACCCTTTTATCTCCCCTGAGATAAAAACACAGGCAGCAGAGACACATACAACATCTACATATAAACACACCTATATACACATACATTTATGCACTTCTGTACACATAGGCTCACAAATTGACACATTTAAATGAACACACCTATGCATTAAACACAGAATACACACAAGCCCACAAATACATTCACAGGCAAACACACACAGAAAGATGCAGGTACATATTTATAAACATTGTATATAGACACACATTTTCAAACAAGTACACACATATGTACATATGTACATATATGCATACAAATACACAGAGAACAGGCAAGCATACATGTATGCAAGCACAGGTATAAATACACACATATGAAAACAAGTGAATATGCACATGTACACACACATCAACATGTACACATGTATCAATACATACAGACAAAGGCACACACATGCCTGCACACATATCTATGTATGAACACACATGTACATGCATGCATATGCATACATATGGAGATCATCCCATGTTGTGAAATAATCTTTTTGTACACTGTGAAGAAAGGCAGGTCGTCAGGACACATTGGAGGACAGGTAAGACCACAAGCCACACAGCAGCACATAGATTAATAGAAATGGGTTAATTTAAGTTGTTAAGAGCTAGTTAGAAACAAGCCTAAGCTATCAGCCGAGTTTCATAATTAATAATGAGTCTCTATATCATTACTGGGGAGCCAATGGTCTGATGAAAAATCTGCCTATAATCCCATATATTCATACACACTTATATGAGTACACAGTTGCACAGAGCACTTAGTGTGCACAGGTACACCTGTGCTTTCCCAGTTGGATAAATATCTCATCCAGAACTATAATAAAGGTGTTAACTTTCCCTAGACTGGCCATGGCTCTCTCATCAAGGCTAAATAAAGACACCATGACCAGAAGCACCAGCTCATGAAGAAGTGGTCCACGTTCCTGAAAGATCTCTGCCTATTCCCAGAAAAGGCTTAGTATTCCTCTTTTATTAGTTAGGGTGTCTCTCCATCATTCCTAGCCTCTATCTAAATCCCTCAGTCCCTCAGTGTGATGGCTAATTTTATGTTTCAAGTTTAAATTACTGTGTTTAAGAGACCTATAAAACAGAAGTGCCGCCGGGCGTTGGTGGCGCACGCCTTTAATCCCAGCACTCGGGAGGCAGAGCCAGGCGGATCTCTGTGAGTTCGAGGCCAGCCTGGGCTACCAAGTGAGCTCCAGGAGAGGCGCAAAGCTACACAGAGAAACCCTGTCTCGAAAAAAAAAAAAAAAAAACAAAAAAAACAAAAAAAAAAAAACAGAAGTGCCTCTAACCTGTAAGCCCCACTTGCCCAAGGACAGGTAACTTCCTGGAATGCTGGGGGCTCTTGTTCATGTAAGGCAAGAAGCCACATGTTTCCACTTCTGTAAACAAGCTTGCTTGCTCCAATGGCACAGGATATGCTTAATCACAGGTAAGCAGGAGGTACATAGGCAGGAAGTATGTTAGGATGTATGCTTGCCTCTGATTGGACAAAGATGAGAAGTATGTATTCTTATGGCTTTTGTTCCTATAAGCCCCCAATGAACGTAATTCAGCGCCATATTCTGAGCGTGGGTCTTGAGTTTGGATCTGGCCACTTTCCATGGTCCTGGCCAGTATTTAATAAAGTTTGCTTTCAACTTGGCTCAAAAATTGTGGTGGTGGTCTCATTCTTTCCCAGTGGGATTTACATCTTGAGTGGAGAAGTTGGTGCATGAACAATTCTCCATTCTTTGGCCATTATATAAAGCCTTCCTTTGCCCCCACCATTTAGCTCTCAGACATTGCTTTTTCTAGGGGATGAGCTTTGAGCTGCAAATTAGATAATGATACAATTAGGGAGGCTTCAGTGTCCTGCTGAAGAATTTCATAGGTTGTCCTCAAACAAAATTATTCTGTTACCTCTGAAGTTAAAGATGAAAGCAAAGCCACTTGAAAAATGTGTCAAACACAGAAAAAAAAAATGGCTTCCCTTGTAGAAGGGATAGCCATGTCTCATATCCTATCTAGTACCTTTCCCTAAACTGGTAAAGTCCTAGCATGTAGCAACCTCAAGGTACAGTAGGACAATAGAATTGGTTTTCTAAATTAGAGTTTTATATCCTATCTAGTACCTCCACTGATCTGCTGAGACCCCTTACTAAGTTCAGAGACCTCTACTATAATGGAGATACAAACAGAAAATTTCTTTTGTGTTTCAAATTGTTCAGTCTCCTATCCCAGCTTCCCTGGCTGCAAGTGACTGTTGTCACTCAAGAATACTTCAGCTGAAATCCATCTCTGAGTCTATCAAAGCTTGAAAGACTCTTTATTACTTAAAACAATGACCACGGTCCAAATATCATGGTCACACTAATATCCAAACAACCAGGTTTAGCTTCCCTTCAGTTCCCTTATCTGTTGCACGAATCCTAAATGGTCTTATAATAAAAATCAGGAGCTAGATATCAGGGTGAAAGCTGAAAGATCAGAGAAGCAGAGCAAGCCACAGCCACCACCTCTTATTTCACCAACTCCTCATCCTGAAAGAACATGAGTTCCTGTCTCCTCCCACCTTCTATTCCTTTCTCTGCCCAGCCATGTCACTTACTGTCTCAACCTCCCTAGTGCTAGAATTAAAGTTGTGTGATTCCAAGGGCTGGAATTAAAGGTGTGTGCCACCACTGCCTGGCTCTGATTCTCTTTTAGACTGGATTAATCTTGTGTAGCCCAGTGTGGCCTTGAACTCACAGAGATCCATACCGACTTCTTCTGCCTCTGCCTCCTGGGTGCTAGGATTAAAGGTGTGTGGCACCACAGCCTGACCTCTATGTGAATTAACTCTGTGGCTAGCTCTATCCTCTGATCTTGAGGTAAGCTTTATTTGTTCAAAATATCACCACACTTATCTTCTAAGGAAAAAACATAATCCAAATATCCAGTCATAGAATTATCCTCAATTCCTAACAATTCATTCTAGTCAAAGCTGCTTTTCTTTTGTTTTTGGAAATAGGGTCTCATACATCCATTACATTTCCTTCATAGCTGAGGCTGGCCTTACATTTTAAAGATCTTCCTGCCTCCTCCTTCCAAACACTGGGACTACAGGTTTGTGCCACCACAACCTGCTGTACAAAGTCACTTTTGTCAACCTTCCTACAAATCACTTGACACTAACTCAACATCCCCTGGGTAAGACACTGACTGACTTTATTTTTTATTTTTATTTTTTGGTTTTTCAAGACATGATTTCTCTGTGTAACTTTGTGCCTTTCCTGGATCTCGCCCTGTAGACCAGGCTGGCCTCGAACTCACAGAGATCCGCTTGCCTCTGCCTCCCGAGTGCTGGGATTAAAGGTGTGACTGACTTTATTAAGTCCACTCTATTTCTTAATAGTCTTTTTCTCAATGGCATTGACAGTGGCATAAACAACTCAGATTAGATCATTCTTTGAGGTAGAAAAAATGAGGAATGATCAGTAATGGGTTTGACCAATGCTGCTACCCTGTTTGTCCAACCTAAGCAGGAGACATTGTTAACCAGGGCTGGATATGCCAGGATGCACTTTCTTTTTCCCACCCCCAGTTGTTCTCCCAATCTCTGTGAGGATTTTATTAATTGTCCATGGGATCCAGTAACTTCATTTGTGCTAAAACACAGAAAGAAATGAAAGATAGTATTAAGTGTGTATGCATGTATGGTAGACAGTTTTCTAAGCTTTGACTGACCGCAAACAATTCTCCTGCCTCAGTCTGCCCATTGCTGGGGTCGCAGGAGTGTGCCCTCACATCCAGCTACTTTACTTATATTTTTGTGGTGTTGTACTGTTATGCTCAGATCACTGGGGCTCCCAAAAGACCACCACGGAGACCGAGTCCCTCATGTAAAAGCAAAGAGCCTTTATTTTCTTCAAGCTCTGAGCTTGATCTCTCTAACTGAAGCATCAGTGAGAGCAGAGAGCCCTGAGCTCAGGTGGGGCAGAGTTTTTATCATAGCAGAGGTTGGGGTGAGGGGATTTCCAGGGTCCAGGACCCTGACTGACTGACAATTGTCTAGGGGTGTCTACAAAACAAAAATAGGTGTGTGCTAGACTCAAGGACATCTGGCCACCTTATCTAATGGTTGGAATGTTTGGGATGTTAGGTACTTCCTCATCCCTGGGTGGTATCAGCTTAAGGCTTTTCCTGGATCTGGGTGTTGCCTGCCAGTAAGCCTGTCACAGAAGCTGTGTCTAGGCCCCTAAGCCTGTCATGGCTGCTGTGTGGTTAAGCTGTTTTGGGAACCCTCCACAGTACATGTGTCCTATCACTGAGCCACACCCCACCCCCAGATTTTTATTGACTTTTAATTTTCTATTGATTATTATTGTATGTGTGCATGACAGTGAATGTGTGTACCTGGGGGTGGAAGTTAGAGAACAACTTTTTAATAGTATTCCAGTTGTCAGGTCCCACTCCTAGACATGTTTTGTTTTGTTTTGAGACAGGGTCTCTCTCTCTCTCTCTCTCTCTCTCTCTCTCTCTCTCTCTCTCTCTTTTCCTCTCGGAGCTGAGGACTGAACCCAGGGCCTTGCGCTTGCTAGGCAAGCACTCTACCACTGAGCTAAATCCCCAACCCCGAGACAGGGTCTCTCTATGTAACCGAGGCTGCCTGGAACTGGCTGTGTAGACCAGAGTGACTTTGAACTCACAGAGATCCTCCTGCCTCTGCCCTGGGACTCTTGGGATTAAAGGCATGTGCCACTCCACCTCTAGATTTTTTTTTAATTCATTAACTTCTCACTTCAACTCTGAAAACACTTTCATTATCCTGTTTTATTACAGAAGAAACAGAGGCGTATAACCTTTTTGGGGGGGGTGGGAAGGGGAGGGACATAATCTCATGTAGACCAGGCTGGCCTAAACCATGAGACATAGTCAAAGGTTGGCCTCGAACGTTTGATAATCCTGTCTCCACCATATAAGAGCTGGGAAGACAGTCATGAGCCACCACGCCCAGCTTAGTGTTCTGTATGGGGAACTGGGGTTCGGTCAGCCTAGGGACCTGTGGGGGCGACACGATTTCCCGCGATTCGCCGAGTACACCGCCAGCCATCTTGCTTGTAGTCCTCCAGAACCACAACTCCCGGCATGCCTCGCGACAGCGGCCCTATATACACAACAAATCCCGACGTGTCTCTGGGCGGTCCGGAGTGGAGGGTTCTAGAAGGCGTGACGTGGGGGTCGAAGAGGGCTCGGAGGCGGGTTCTCGTGGGCAGCGGCGGTGGCCGCCACTGCGGGAGCTGGGGACACAGTAGCGACTGGGGCGGCGGACGCAGCC
>CABHPP010127780.1:0-27764 GCA_902168425.1 Peromyscus attwateri
ACTCAAGATCCTGTCCAAGTGCTGCTTCGACCTAAAGAAGGCGTGTCGTCTGGCCTCCCCTCAAGGTCAAAGGGCTCTGCTAAAAGGCTACAGGCTCACAGGGTGGCCTCGCTGTGCCATTCACGCGCTGTTAATACCTATACTTACTACCTAATACCAGAGAAAAGGGCAGGGCAACTTGTCTGACTAGACTTGGAGAGCCTTGAAATTCACAGTTTGTTGGAGAGGATTTAGAGGTGGGTCTTCCCAGGCCACTCTAGCATCTACTGTGGAGAATGCTTCAGAGGGTCTGCTAATCAAAGCTAATTCACTGTGTAGGAGCGCTTCCCCTCTTCCTGACTGTCCAGCCCTTGAATAGACAACGAATCCATTTTAGAGTTACCTTGCTGTTCAGAAGTGAAGTCAGTTGCTTATTTCCAGTTTCCTCTGTTCAGGTCACTAAATGCAGTTAGCTTTCCTCAGAGTCAGATGGTAGCAAGGACTCTAGTGGAAAGAGTAAGTCTTGAGGCACTCCTGAGTCCAGATTGCACACTACTCACAACTAGCCCTGTATCTATGGGTGAGGACATTTTACTTCTGAGCCTCCCCCTCCCAACCCCCGGCCTTCTTGATAAGATTAACGAATATATTGTGTTTTTATTTATTTATATTTGTATTTTGGAGACAGGAAGGATCTCATATAGCTCAGGATGACCTTGAACTTACTATGAAGACAAGGCTGGCCTTGATTTCCTGATCAAGTGCTGAAATTATATGCACCCAGCTTCATACTGTATTTAGAATGTCTGAGCCAGTTCTTGACAGTTGAATAATGTGAACATTCTGAAACTGGGATCTTAATTTGGGCCATGGGACTCAATGGCTGAACTTATTTCCCAACCTGCCCTGACTGCTTTGTACTTCTTTAAAACAATAGACTTTCCTTTCTTTAAACATTTTTTGAGGCTTTTATACATGTGCACTGTATTACGTTATTGCTACCCCACCCTCTTCCCCTTTCAACTAAGGCCTTACTTTTTAGGACAGTTTTAGGCTCACAGCAAAGTTGAACGGAAGGTACAGAAAGTACATGGCTCCTGCCCTTCGTGTGCACAACTTCATCTATAACCAATGTCCCCCACCAGTGGTACATCCGTGACAATGAGCACGTCTGTGCTGACACACCAATAGAATTCACTATCAGGACTGCACAGTCTGTGTGCTTTGACAACTGTATAATGTTTATCTACCACTGTTCCTTTTAACTTTTAAAACTGTAGCTGTTAGAAAAATTGAGGTTCACTGTGGAAGCTAACACTATATTTCTGTTCTCCAATGCTGGTATAATGTTTCACTTAAAAATGATTAATGATTGGAGATCAATATGGTACTTGAAAAAGATTTAATCACCAGTAACTGATTGTTCTGAGGCAAAGAGCCATCTCTCTGTATTTTAGTTAAAGAAAACTCATTAAGTCTCCTGCCGCACTGTCTTTAAGATTGAACCCGGGGCCTCACACATGGTAAGCAGGTGCTGTACCACTGACCTATGTCCCCAGCCCCCTCCCACAAGTCTTTTGGTTAATGGCTTTGTGGTGTGTTTTCCTTGTGATTCTATCCCTCCTTTTTATATCCTTTTGAGACAGGAAGACTGGCATCAAACTTGAAATCCTCCTGTCTTAGCTTCCAGAGTGTCCCAATCCCTTTATTTTTCAAGTATAGAAGTTTTCTTTGTGCCTTTCTATGTCTCTATTCCCCTCTTCATAATATTCATGCCTCCCCCTTTATATTCTTCATAACATTTATTATTTTATAATGGCTATTTAATGTCCTTGCTTGATAATTCTATCATCTATGTATATATTTATATTGATTTTTCCAGTTATGAGTAATATTTTCCTTTTTCTTCACATGCTGGATAGATTTTGATTGTATGGCACACACACACGTTTGGAGTGCTAAATTGTGTGTGTGTGTGTGTGTGTGTGTGTGTGTGTGTGTGTGTGCTGTAAGGAATGTTACTGTTTTTTTCTGGCATGAAGTTAAGTTACTTGAAGATCTACTGAGATCACACATCTGTCGCATTGATGTCACCACACTTTCCTTTCATGTGATTAAATGTGTGTATGCCGAGTGCTTTAAAACCCGAGTCCACTCCTTCCCACATCTGGGTAACCCTGGTGAGGGTTTCTAGTGACTGCTTTCAATCTTGATAATTGATTGCATTTTCTAATCTCTTCATGACTAATACATTTTTACTCTACAGTAGACCTAGGACAAGCTCCATAAAAGCCCGGTCCCCAACCCTAGGACATAGCTTGTCACTGCAGCAGGAAAAATGGAAACTATAGAAATAGAACCAAATGGGCAGCCTAAACCTGTAAATGAAGTACAGTCCATGAATTTAACGTTCTACACATTGGAAATGATAAAATAACTTGAAGCCAAATCAATGAAAAGATTATTCAGTCCCAAGAACAGGAGGTGGAGGAAAATGAGGAGAGGGTAAACGGGTCGTTCCGTGTCTGATGTATGCGGAGCTGGATTCCTAGAGGGAGAAGAGATTAGAGAATAGAAAATGATCGAGAGACCGGTACCTGACAACCTCCCAAATGCAGTGGGAAGCTCACAGAAGGCTGAGTGCACCCTAAGAAGAACAAATTCAAAGAAATTTTACCCTAGACATCATAATCAAACTGATGGATAAGGATAAGATGACTGACTACTTATAGGGAGATAATAATCACACAGAAGATGGCTGACATTTCTCCAGAAACAATGGAGGCCACTCAACCACTCGCGCTGCCATCACCCTAGTCATCATTCTGCCTGGCCTGGACTGTTGAAGTAGCTTTAGTTGACTTTGAGTTCATCCATTAACCTCTAGTGTCTCTTTTCTTTTTTTTTTTTTTTGGTGTTTTTCGAGACAGGGTTTCTCTGTGTAGCTTTGCGCCTTTCCTGGAGCTCACTTGGTAGCCCAGGCTGGCCTCGAACTCACAGAGATCCGCCTGCCTCTGCCTCCCGAGTGCTGGGATTAAAGGCGTGCGCCACCACCGCCCGGCGTCTCTTTTCAATTAAGCAATTATAGTGACCCTTGTAAGCAGCCTGGTTGGTATTCTGTAGAACTTTCTCAAGCCTTCCCATCCCACTCAGAAAACAAGGATCAGATGTGGTACAGCATCTCTCCAAGTCTTGCTTCCTTACCTCTCTGACCTCATTTCTCACTGTCCCTGGGGCTCACCCACACTCTCCAGCCATATCTTGCTCTGTGCCTTTGCTTAATTTCTCCACATGACTCTGGCTTGGGTTCTTTGCACAGTTCTTCCTCTTCTTGGTGAAAGAAAATTGATTCCAGTTTTGGCCAGAACTAGAGAGTGAAAGGTCTTAGCTCTCTGCCGTTTGCAGAACATCTGATGCCCTCTTCTGGCCTTTGTGTGTATAGAAGACTCACGTACATGGGGAGACTCACATACATGGACACACACACACACACACACACACACACACACACACACACACACATTTAAAAAAGAGGATGGAACAAAAGCCAGAGGATGTGCATATATAGATTTAGCTGTGAGGAACTGTGAGAAATCTTCCCTGGGAGTTGCTGTTCCTCAGGCTTTCTTCACTTCTAGTTTAGGATTTCTTAGATCAGTTCTAATTGTTCGGGGTTCATGTTATACACATTGGTCAGGGCATGGCCCTCAAGTTCAGAAGGAGGGAAGCCCAGAGCTGGTGTTCGTGGCCTGCACAACTGGAAGCCAGATGAGAAGGCAGGTGTCAGCAGCCGCTGACAGTGGCAGCTGAGGACCAGATGTCCTGCCTTCTCCCAGGCCCAACTGCTGGTGTTGGCTCCATAAATTTCTTTCAAAACTGGGGAAGATGTTTGAGAATGGCCTTGACTAAATTAAGATTCCCCTGAACTGAGGTTAAGTTTTAATCAATCACTGGGAACGGGATGTGCAGAGGCAATTGTTTATCCATTAAAGATCAGAGCATACCGTCTAAAACTTGTTGCTAGGAAGCAGCTTCCTAGCCAGGCACAATATTTTCCAGTTGTGCATCATGCTTACTGTTAGTTTAATAACTGGGAATGTGGGCCTTGGAGAACAAAGCCTGCCTGTTGCCTTGGAGCAGAACCAGCATAACTGAGGCCTGTTCACTCTTCGAGTGAACTCTCAGACAGGAAAAGTCTTTCCCCACAGTATCCAACACTAACGTATTATAAAATTCACTCTCCGACCTGAGATGCCTGGACACTATTCTGCCAGCCTCCAAAGAGCTCTCCAAAGATGTGAGCACGTACACCTGGACTTCTTCCTGTCCTCTGCTCCCTTTGCCTATTCCTTTCTACGACATTCAGACTTAAGCTACTTCAGGGGCTCGGGAAAGGACTCAGTGGTTAAGAGCATACACTGCTCTTGGAGAGTGAATCAAGTTTGGACCTGGCACTCACGTCTCACAACTGCTTCTAACTCCAGCTCCAGGGGATCTGGTGCCCTCTTCTGGCATCTCTAGACATCTGCACTCACTGCACACATCTCCACCCCACCCCCCACCCCCAACACATACACATAGTTACAAACTTTCTTGTTGTTGTTGTTTTTGGGGTTTGCTTTTTGTTGTTGTGTTTGAGACAGGGTCTCACTATTCTGTCATGGCTGTCCTGGAACTCATTATGTAGACCAGGCTGGTTTCAAACTCTACCTCTGCCTCTGGAGTGCGGGGATTAAAGGTGTGCACCACCACACCTGACCTTTAAAAACATTTTAAGACAACTTTTATTTTAGGGCTGAGATATGAGTATTAGAGAATTTGCCTAGCATGCAACTCCGGGTTCCATCTCCAGTACTGAAAAAAAAAAGGTATTTTATTTATTAGCAATAGAATCCACATACAGGTGAGAGTCTGAGACAGGATCTTACTGTGAAGCAGAGGCTGGCCTAGAACTTGATCCTTCAGCTTCCTGTGGACTGAGAGTCCAGGCATGTGCCACCATGCCAGGCTGGATTTATGTTATGATTTCAAACTTGGGGGTGGAGAGATGGCTCAGAGGTTAAGAGCACTGGTTGCTCTTCCAGAGGACTGGAGTTCAATTTCAAGCATCTACGTGGTGGTTCTCAACCACCTGTAATTCCAGTTCCAGGGGATCTAACTCCTTTTCAGGCCTCCTCCGTCACTGAGCACACATGGGAAGCACAGATACACGTGCAGGCAAAACATCCATACATGTAAAATAAAATAAAAACAAAATTTAGAAGTTCAAACAGTTCGAAGACAAAAAAGGAGAATTCCAAGACAATAAGTAAGGTTTGGATGAATGGGAAAACTTGACATTTGGAATTACAAATGACTAAAGTAGCCACGCAGGTTGAACTTTCAGTGTGTTCCCGTATTTTGGTTTTGTTTTGGTTGATCCACACACAGGAATAGTTTGCAAAGGGTCATGCTTTGTTTTCAATAGCTCATTTTGCAACCTCAACAACTTAATTAAGACAGCATGGGGTAAAAAAGCACAGTGAAATTTTTGACCCAAAATTGATTCATGCCCATATCGCCAGAATTTGGGAAGTTGAAGCAGGAGGAGTACCAGGAGTTTGAGGACACCCTGGGCTACAAAGTAAGTTCTAGGTCAGCCTGGACTAGAGTGAGACCCTATTACAAACAGCAACAAAGAATGGTTTATGAAAACTTTTGTGCACACAAATCCCAGCATATGCGGAGAGACATAGAGCAGAAAAGTTTATTCATAATTGCAAAACTTGGAACCAAGAAGACGTCATTTGATAAGTAAGCATATAAATAAACTATGGTTGACCTAGGGTATGGAATATTAATACGGCATCGAAAAGGAATGAGCTACCAACCGTGAAAAGGAAATGTAAATGTGTAGCGTTAATGTAAGAAGTCAGTTTGAAAGGGACACACGTTGTATGACTCTGATTATTTGACATTTTTATAGGGTAAACTTCAGAGACACTGAAAAGATTAGTGGTTTCCAGGGTCGGGGAAAGAAGGAATAAATAGGCACCACATAGGGGAGATTTAGGGTGGTAGGACTGTTCTGTAATGTATTCGAGTGTTCGAGACATCACTATACCTTTGTGGAAGCTCCCAGTATGTATGACACCAAGACTGAGGCCTCTTGTGAGCCGTGGACTCTGTTAAGAATGTGCCAGTGTAGCCTATCAGCTGTGATGGATGTACCATTCTGGAACAGGACACTGATTATGGGGAGCATCATACGTATGGGGAATCTCTATCCTTTCTGCCCAATTTTCCTGTGAAAGCAAAGCTTCTCTAAAATTTCCTGTTAAGAAAAAAGTCAGTTAAAAAGCTATTAAACACACAGTAATACATGATAAGTGCCAAAACTCTTTACTATAGATGTAAAGCCAGAGGAGTAGCAATTAAAACTTAGGGTTTGTGAGGGTTATTTTTTATGTCAATTTGTCACAAGCTAGAGTCATCTGAGAGGAGGGAGCCTCATTTTAGAAAATGCCCCCATAAGATCTGGCTGTAGGCAAGCCTGTAGGGCATTTTCTTAGTTATTGATGCCAGAGGGCCCAGACCAATGTGCTGACTGGGGCCAGTGGCCCTGAGTTCTATAAGAAAGCAGGCTGAGCAAGCCATGAGGAGCAAGCCAGTAAGCAGCACCCCTCCGTGGCCTCTGCACTAGCTTCTGTCTCGAGGTTCCTGCCCTGTGTGAGTTCCTGTTCTGACTTCCTTCAGTGATGAACAGTGAGGTGGAAGTGTAAGCCAAACAAACCCTTTCCTCCCTCCAAAAGCTGCTTTTGGTCATGGTGTTTTGTCACAATAAAATCTAAGACAGGGTTTATCCTGGTGCCACCCATAACACAGGTAGTTACTGTTCCCTTGTTATTGTGATAACCCTAGCCTTTCCAGCACATAACTGAGAGCAGTGCATGGGTATGCTCCCTTGAGTAATTTGTATATGAGTGACATTCTTAAGCTTGGCTTTCCAAATCAAAGGTCCAGCAAGATAAAATAAATGTCCAGAGATGACAGGGAAACATTTATCCCAAGATCCCTACAAACGTGAATCAATTTGACAACATGATTCCTCGTGGAATGATAGTGTTTAGTATTTACAAAACTAAAACATAAGATATTTACATGTGTCCATAATACATATTAAATATCCTTTGGAGAATATCTGCCTCTATGTGTAGTAATATTTCTAAGTAAGTGAATGCTAGACAAGCACCTACCACATTGCCGGTGCTAGTTATCTGGTACTTTTAAATTGCCCCAAAGATGACTGAACTGTATACCTTGCTAGTGAAGAGTAATTGAATAAGACCCTTTGAAGATAACATTAGATTCTTCCTATTAGATTTGAATTTACTTGAAAAATGACTATTCCTCAGCCACTGATGTTTAAAGGCTTATCAGGTCAGGGGTAATGGCACATGTCTTTAATCTCTGTAGGTAGAATTTTCCCGTCCCAGGAGCCACTTCCAAATTACCACACAGAGGCTTATATTAATTGTAAATGCTCAGCTGATAGCTCAGGCTTATTACTAACTAGCTCTTAAATTTTAAGTTAATCCATATTCCTTATTTACACTCTGCCACATGGAGGTACCTTTATTAACATGGCACATTCATCTCCTGCTCCCTCTGCATCTGGATGCTGACTCCTCTGACTCTGCCCTTCTCCTTCCCAGAATTCTCAATTTGGCTTTCCTGCCTAACCTTATTCTGTTCAGCTATTGGTCAGTCAGCTTGTTTGTTAAACCAATCACAGAGACAAATCTTCACAGTGTACAAAGGGATTATTCCATAGCATTTGCCCCTTTTTGTCTAATTAAAAAGGAAGGTTTTAATTTTAACATAGTAAGATTATATACAACAAAAAAAGTTATCAAGTAAGAATTACAGTTATAATATCTAGTCTACTTGTACTTGGCAAAAATAGAGAAAATATTTTATTATCTATTTTATCTTCATGAGTCTAAAATTTCTAAAGTTTTGTACTTAATTTGCCTTCTATCATAACTAAGGAAAATTATATCTAGTCTTTAACTCCATAAAAGACCCCAGAAGGATGAAATGTTACCTAATGACAGGGACCTCAGACTGCCTGGACAACCACCCAAAG
The DNA here is from genome assembly GCA_902168425.1 of Peromyscus attwateri. NCBI lineage: Eukaryota > Metazoa > Chordata > Mammalia > Rodentia > Cricetidae > Peromyscus > Peromyscus attwateri. The sequence continues at coordinate 8,108 of CABHPP010127780.1, forward strand.
TTTCTCTGCAATGTTGGGGCATCCACCGCTGGCCTATAGGTCTAGCATATCTGACAGACTTTTCTGTTGAAGCAGGAAATTTTGAAGAACTGTCCTACCTTGTCTTGGCAAAGTTCAGCAACTGACTTTCTTTGCTGGTCCAATTTGGGCAGTATCTGTCAACAGTTGAGGCAGTTTCTTAGCCCACATGGCTAGCTTTGACCATAAAGAAAACAAATTCCATACAGAGTTACTTTCTCTGAAGTAGATTGGTGCTGCTAGGAACAGACATGTCTCACTGTCATGAAAAGCCTTAGGTTGTTAAACATATTAAATGCATATTCTACAAGTCTTTGAAGACCATCTGTCTATGTAGATATATCTTGAAAACATATCTAATATTACTATAGGTTTGACTATTATAGATGACTAACTACTAACCTGTATTTCTTAATTATACATTACATTTTTAAATGAACTGTATAAGCACAATACCTTAAACAAGAGTAGAAATATACATACAGCATAACAAAATTAACTTTATATTTGTATCAATAAGCCAATATTGATACCAATGTAAAATATTTAAGATTAATAGTTGTTTTTTGGATTAAAGTAGATTCAATAATCTACCATTTTATCTCATCATTTCTATACCATATTCCCCTTTTGGAAAGATATCTTTGAATTTAACATTTTTGTTTTGCTTTTTTCCTGACCATGATCAATAATGACTTGTAACCAACCCCTTTTAAATGATAATAAACATCCATAACCCATTTTTTGGGCATGTGGGCATAGTTGTCTAGACTACTTCCTGTTGATTGAGGGTGCTGATAATCTTTGGACCCTGAGAAAATTTAGGATAATTGTTAAGTCTTGGCTGTAGTATTCTGTGAGGCTGGATCATCTCAGTTAGCAGCCTGGAAGCTGTTCTGGATGTTGGATCACCTGGGTCATTCATTTTGATATATGCCTGGTCTCCTTGTTCTGAAAATACATAAACTTTTAAAGGTAACATACATATCTGCATTAATACAAGGATAGACTGTGTGTTGTACATAAGTTAGCCAAAGATGATTTTTTTTGTTGTGTCTGAGCAGGTAAAATATACATCACATGTCTTGTACTTCTTCAAGATTTATTTTTTTATGTTTGTAATCAGGATTTCAGGGGGTCTTTCTCAATCAAACCTGATTTTCTTTAACCCAGAATGAATCCACAGCTTCTCATTTCCTGTTGAAATAAAACCATAACCTCTCCCCCAAAGCTGTCATCTTTTGACTTAAGTTTTGAAGTCAAGATATCTTTAAAATATATAGATTGGTTGAATCTAGCCGTTTTTATAATTCAGTGTCTCTTAGCAGCCAAAAGCTTCAAAGATAACACAATAGCATACAGGTTCCAGACTCTCTGTGTGTTTCCCATCTTTACGTGGCCTATTATACTTTTTTTTATTACTCTACTCCTTTTTTAAGGACTTTCTCTACCCCTTTTCTTTTCTCTCCTAAGCCTATGTATATTTTTAAACACACTGTAACCTGCTTAGAGGTTTTTTTTTTTTTGTCTAAATCTGTCTTTACTGTGTGTCTGTAACCTTTTCTGTCTGCATGAGCAAAACCCCCAAACCTGCCATGCAGCATGCTGGCAGAGCTCTCAAGCCCTCAGGCAGTGGCTAGGAGAAACCTCTGTACTACAGCCAGTGTTGGAGACTTCGGGAATCTGTCATGCCGCTTAGCTCATGGTGGTTGGCAGCTGGCTCCATCTCCCAGGCGGCTGTTGGGAGATGCGGCTGGCATGAGACTGTGAGACTAGAAAGCTGCGTCTGGCTCTGGTTTTGTGTGTTTAAAACCTTTTTAAAGCTTTTTTAGGTCTTATGTGGATCTACACTGGATGGTAGGTGCCACTTGTAGGCAGAGTTTTTCTGTCCTGACTGCCTGCTTCCAAATAACCAGTAGCCACTTCCCAAATAACTGACTTGGGAACTTCATATTGTAAATGTTCCGTTGATAGCTCAGGCTCTTTATTAGCTAACTCGTACATTTAAATTAACCCATATTTCTTATCTATATTTTGCTGCATGGCTCAAGGCTTGTTACCTACTTTTCTACACATCCTGCTTCCTCGGTGGCTGGCTAGTGTCTCTTCTGACTCTGTCCTTCTTTTTCCCATTATTCTCCTAGTTTGGTTGTCCTGCCTAACCTCATTCTGTTCAGCTATTAGCCAGTCAGCTTGTTTATTAAACCAATCACAGCAACAAATCTTTACAGTGTACAAAGGGATTATTCCACAGCAAATCCCAGCACTCAGGAGTCAGAGTCAGACAGATCTCTGTGAGTGGAGGGACACCATGGTTGACAGCATGTTCTAGGACAGCTAGGGCTTCACAGTGACCCTGTCCAATAAGTAAGTAAGTAAATAAATAAAGTAATATTTAAAAAGTCAGACACAAATGGGACCTTACAAACCTTCCTCTGGTAGAAATTTCACTCCTGTTATCTAACGACCTGCTTTGCCCTGCCTGATTACCTCAGAGATCCTCTCTGTATCCCAAGAGTGAGCCACACTGTCTTCCACAGCTGGCACAAGCACGTCATTCTGCTCTTCTGGTAATCGTGACATTTAGCTGTAATCCACTTGAATTTTATGGCAGCATATGGTGTGATGAACAGTTCAAAGGCAAACCATCTAGTCGAATACGGTTGCTGTTCTACTATACCAAGTAGTGTTCGTCTTTAGGCTATTAATTTTGATCTGTCATGTATATTTTATGTCATGTATAAAAATGCATCATTACATTTTTTAGTTTATTTCTGGTATCGATATCACTGATATCACAAAACTTTTTTTTCTAGCTTTTCTCTTTTTTCTTTTTTCTTTTTTTCTGACAGTATCTCACACAGCCCAGGCTGCTTTCAAACTCACTATGAAGCTAAGGATGACCTTGAACTCTTGGCCTTCCTACCTGCACGTCCTTGGTGCTGAGATTACAGACCTGAGCCACCAAATCCAGCTGTGATTTTACAGAACTTTTAAACACGAGTGGTCCAGAAATTGTTACTTTGTAAATAAATTCGAATCTGATGGGAAGACTCTGACACTGTTAAACTTCTGAGGACTTTTATTCTTCCCCTATCCTCGCTGGTAACTTGTGGGGTTCAGTAGTCCCAGGAAGGATTTAAAGCACCAAGCACTAGGATTGGGGTGTAGTTGAACAATAGAATGTCTGCCTAGCATGTGTGTGAGGCCACTCCCAGAACCACAAAAATAAATAAATGAATAAACAAACAAATACATACATACATACATACATACATACATACATACGTACATACATACCAAGGAAGTGTTTATCAGGCCAGATTTCTTCTCATTCTTTCCTCAAATCATGGAATTCAAATCTTTGAGGGGTAGAGCCTACGATATGAGCAGTTAAGAAATTCTCTGGGGTCTGGAGAGATAGCTCAGTGGTCAAGGGGGCTCCTATTTGTGCCGGCTGGTTTTTATGTCATCTGAGAGGAGGGAGGCTCAGCTGGAAAAATGCCTCCATAAGATCAGGCTATAAAGCTGGGTGGTGGTGGCTCACGCCAGAGACAGGCGGATCTCTGTGAGTTCAAGGCCCACCTGGGCTACAGAGTGAGTTCCAGGAAAGGCACAAAGCTACACAGAGAAACCCTGTCTCGAAAAACCAACCCCCCTGCCAAAAAAAAAAAAAAAGATCAGGCTATAGTTAAGCTTGTAGGGCATTTTCTTAATTAGTGACTGATGTGGGAGGGCCTAGTCCGTTGTGGGTGGTGCCACCCTGAAGCTGAAGTCCTAGGTGCTGTCTCTCCAGCCCCTAAAATAAGAAAGCAGGAGGAGCAAGTCTGTAAGCACAAAGGCGTGCGCCTTTGTGGCCTCTGCATCAGAGGGGCACATACTTACACAACAGACATACATATAATTAAACAATAAAATAAATCTTTAAATTACATTAAAATTTTTTATCTGCATAAGTGTTTTGCCTACATGTATGTCTGTGCATCACATGTGTGCCTAGTGATGAGGAGGCCAGAGAGGATGTGGAATCTCTTGGGAAGGGAGTTATAGACAGTTGTAAGCTGCCATGTGGGTGCTGGGAACTGAAGCCCAGTACTCTGGAAGGGTGGCCAGTGCTCTGAGTCACTAAGCCATCCCTCCAGCCCCTAAAGCTTTTTTTCAAAAAACCAATTCTTCGGTTTGTTACATTTGTGAGCCTGCACCTTAGGGATTAGAGTCATTTTTACTGAGTTTCTTCCTCCCAAATCTCTGGCCAGTCTCTCTGCCTTCCTTTTTCTGGGTAGGTTATGGAGATTTTTGGAGACGGTATCTCATACAACCCAAGGCTTGAACTCAATATGCAATTGAGGCTGGTCTTGAACACCTGATCCTTCGGCCTCCACCTCCTTAGTGCTGAGATCACAAGTATGCACCTTGCATCATACTCTGTGACAGTCTTAAATTCTTTTTGAGACAGGGTCCAGCTCAGGCTGGCCTTACTGTAGCCCAGGCTGGGCCAGAACTCATTGTGCTCTTCCTGATTTAGCCTCTGTAGTGATTAGATACAATCATAATCATCACTCCAGCTTCAGGTTTTCTTGGTTTGATGCCTCACGCCTGTGTAGGTATATGCACAGCAGATGGATGGTTTGGGGAAGTTGCTTCCATCTCCTGACTTTTCTAAACTCACGTGAATGATAATAGTTTCCTGGCTAATTTCTGGGCATGTGTGCTGGCTAGTCTTATATCAACTGGACACAAGTTAGGGGTATCTGAGAGAAGGGAACCTCAATTGAGAAAATGCCGCCATAAGATCCAGCTGTAAGACATTTTCCTCCTTCCTTCCTTCCCTCCTTCCTTCCCTCCTTCCTTCCTTCCTTCCTTCCTTCCTTCCTTCCTTCCTTCCTTTCCTTTCCTTTCCTTTCTTTTCTTTATTTTTTTTTTGGTTATTTTTTTCGAGTCAAGGTTTCTCTGCGTAGTTTTGGTATCTGTCTTGGATCTCACTCTGTAGACCAGGCTGTCCTCAAACTCACAGAGATCCGCCTGGCTCTGCCTCCTGAGTGCTGAAATTAAAGGCATGCACCACCACCGCCTGGCTCATTTTCTTAATTAATGATTAGTGGAGGTGCCATCCCTGAGCTGGTGGTCCTGGGTTCTACAAGAAAGTAGGCTGAGCAAGCCATGGGGAGCAAGACAGTAAACAGCACCCCTCCAGAGTTTCTGCATCAGCTCCTGCCTCCGGGTTCCTACCTATTTGAGTTCCTGTCCTGACTTCCTTCAGTGATGAACAGCGATATGGAAGTGTAAGCCACATAAACCCTTTTCTCCCCAACTTGCTTTAGTTCTGGTGTTCATCCCAGCAATAGAAACCCTAACTAAGACAGCACACAAGGAATGTGTTTCCTGCAACGGTTGCCAGATGCTTCTTTCTCTGCTAGATTTTTGTCTCTTATTTTGTGCTTGACTATTGTTTATATCATTTGCATTTGGCTGTCTTTTAGAAGTAGTTGAGATAAGAATTAGGGTAGAGTCAGGGTAGTCTTAAAGGAATTAATTAATAAAAAGATTATATAGGGGCCAGGGATGTGGCTGGCTTGGTAGAAAGCTCCCCCTAGTACCCATGAAGCCCTGTTTTTAATCCCTGCATAAACTGAGCATAGTGATAGAAGCCTGTAACCTCAGCATTTAGAAGGAGGTGGATCAGAAGTTCAAGGGACATCTTTGGTTACATAACAAATTTGAGTCTAGGTTGTGATCACAATGACCTTCCCACAATTATACATAACCAGTTAGAAAGGAAATTAGAATTGAAAAGTGAAGCTGCTTATTTTATTTGTAAATCAACTCTTTTAGGTATAAATTGCATGAAAAAAGAGCATTCTGGAGCTGGAGAGATGGCCCAGAGATTAAGAGCACCAGCTGTTCTTACATAGGACCCAGGTTCAGTTCTCAGCACCTACAAGGGAGCTCACAACTGTCTGTAACTCTAATTCCAGGGGATCTGGCCCCTGAATCTTCTGGTCTCTGAGGGTACTAGGCACACATGTGGTGCACAAACGTACATGTAAGCAAAACACCCATGCACATGTTATTTAAAAAATATTTTTAAATTTATTGATTTTATGTCTGAAGTTTTGTGTATGTATGTGCACCGTGGTCGTGCCTAGTGCCTGCAGAAGTAGAAAGAGGGCACTGAATCCCCTGGAACTGGAGTTTCAGATTGTTGTGAGCATCCGTGTAGATACTGATATCTAACCTTGACCTTCTACAAGAGTAGCAAGCGCTCTTAACTACTGAACCATCTCTACAGCCTTCTATACACATTGATAAATTATTAATCAGTAGACCATTCTACAGCACTTTTTTGTTGGTTTTGTTTTTGTTTTTCGAGATAGAGTTTCTCTGTGTAGCTTTGGAGCCTATCCTGAATCTCAATCCATAGCCCAGGCTGACCTCGAACTCACAGAGATCTGCCTGCCTCTGCCTCCCAAATGCTGGGATTAAAGGTGTGCGCCACCACTGCTCGGCTAAGTCGACCATTCTAAGGTACAATTCCCCAGGTCTTAAGAAATAAGTATACAAAAGCCAAGACACGAGACAGTCCTGCTACTCCCCAAAGCTTCCTGCGGTCCTGCAGCAGTCAGCCCGGCCCGTGACAGCAGCTTCGGGGCTTCCTGCTCCTGTGCCTTGGTTGTGACTTCTCTCGGATCCAGTCACACTGTCGTGTGTCTGGCTTCTTTCACTTAGTGTACTATCTTTGAGAGAATCTCATTTTACAGCCTGTTTGGATAGTTTCGTCAGTTCTTTTGCTATCCATGGATAGCCAACTTAAATGGTGTGTGTGTGTATGTGTGTGTGTGTGTGTGTGTGTTTATGTTTATGTGTGTGATTGTTTGAGTGTGTGAGAGTGTATGTATATGTGTGTATGTGTGTGTTTGTGTATGTGTGTATGTGTGTGTGTCTGTGTGTGTTTGTATATGTGTGTATGTATGTGTTTGTGTGTGTGTGTGTCTCTGTGTGTGTTTGTTTGAGTGTGTATGTGTGAGTGTGTGTGTTTGTGTGTGTGAGAGTGTGTGTATATGTGTGTATGTGTATGTGTGTGTTTGTATGTGTGTGTGTGTTTGTGTGTGTGAGAGTATGTGTATATGTGTGTATGTGTATGTGTGTATGTGTGTGTTTGTGTGTGTGTGTGTGTGACTGGGAGCCCATGTGGGAGGATAACACTTTGTAGAAGTTGTTCCCCTTTCTCCCATGTGAGTCACAGGGGTTGAACTCAGGCTGTCAAGCTTGGCATCAAACGTCTTTGCCCACCAAGTCATCTCACCAGTCCCCAGTATGTTTTCTGAGAAGGAATCTCACACTGGTCCAGGCTGGCTTCAAACTCATGATCTTCCCTGTAAGTTCAGCCTCCTGGATGCTAGGGGTACAGAGCGCCCACCCATGCCCAGTCTCTTTGGACCTACCTATGGGCATTTGATTATTTTCAGCTATGGCTGTTATGACTGAAGATTCTCTGCACCTTTGTTCGTGAGTACGTGTGAGGACACACTTGGTCATTTCTGTTGGCTGAGTACTCACGTCGGTGTACCTGGGCGTTTTAATTTACAGAAGTGCCTGGGTGAAGACACACCGATTGCCAATGCTATTGAGGGATGCTTTTTATTACTTGATTTCCCAAGAGGAAGGCACCACGCTACCCACTGCCAGGGGTGGGGTGAGGGGCAAGAGAGCACCAAGGCCGGGTCAGGGGTCGGAAGCAGGAGTGGGGGATCACAAGACTGTATTGGGGCTTTTGTGGTCCATACAATTCAAAGCAGTACAGGATAATGGCTCAGGACAGGCTCATGGACTGACATTTGTGAGGGGGTATTAGGAGGCTCAGTAGTTCAAGGCCAGCCTCAGCTACACAGCAAGTTTGAAGGCAGCCTAGACCCATATGAGACCCTGCCTCAAAAAACCACAAACCAAACCTAAACAAATACAAGCAACAACAACAACAAAACCTCCTTTCGCCCTCAGAAAGCCTATTGTGTGGTGCTAGTGTCCTCATACACTCAAGAGAAAAACAATGGTTTATTTGAGGCAGGATCTGCCCACCCTCAAGAGTGAACAAAACCCATTCATTGACTGAACAGGGGGAGCTACTGGACAACATGATTTGAGAAACATAAACCAGCCCGGTGAGAGGGTTATTGTGTGGCAGTGTGGACACCAGACTCCGTGCAGACAGATAGTAAATGCTTGGATCTTTTAAAATGTAAGTAAAAGACCCCAGGAGGCCCCACACATAACAAAATCTGGATCTAGATCTGAAAGCTTTGGGGCTTGGCGCACGGTAGGAAACGTCCCCCTGGGAGTGTCTTCCCTGGCTCTCTCCACCACCCTTTGAGTGCTGCAGGTGGAGCAGGATGGGCACTGACCGAACACTTACTAGAGATGTCGAATCTTGGATCCCACCCAGGTCAGATTCACCGAGACCCGATCTGGGTTTGCACAAGGTCCTCCAAGTTTGAGACGCTGATAAAAGGAGCTTGCAGGATTCCCGGCCGGCAACTTTCAAAATGTCCACCAGATGGCAGGTTTGCAGCAGGCAACCCTTAGCTAGCGCCAAAGCACCTTGTAATCAGGGAATTGGTGTGAACACGCCCTTGAACTTCTGGGAAACCAATGAGATGGGGATGTGCACAGAAAACCCTAATCAAAGAGTGGCAAGTCACCCCCATCAACTCTTCCCGTGTGGATAGTTTCCATATTTTCCCCATGCATTGTGTAGTGAGAGGAATAGCCACACACCCTTCATTTTACACAGAAATCGAGGCCCCCAGACAGGAGACTCCGCTACGCTCAGAGTGGAAATACTGTTGGACAGACCTGGAGAGCGGGTGTCTGGCTGCAGGCCTGCACTGACAGTTCCTTCAGGGGCAGGCAGTCTGCCTACCTCTCCCAGCTCCCAGTTCCTCTGAACAGTTCTCTCGTTTCCAAGGCGTGCTGGAAGCAGTGACATTCACTCAATTTGGACCACTAATAGGCTGCTCAGTACTCAGGGCCCTTAGCCTCTAACGGAACCAAACATCAGACTTAATGGGGAGCACACAGGACCAGCTCTGGTTCCCAAGGAGTACTCCGGGCAGCCTGATGGCCTCTGAGTCAAGGGCTAGCACTGGCTGAGGCTTCCTGACTGTTCAATAACTTTTCCCTCAACCTGTTTTGTTTTCCTCGTTTAACTCTAAAAACAGTCTCTTGAACAAGTTTGTTCTCTCTCTCCCTCCCTCCCTCCCTCCCTCCCTCCCTCCCTCCCTCCCTCCCTCCCCCTCTCTCTCCCTCCCTCTATCTTCTTTTTTGATTGAGAGTACATTTGGATCGTATAGGTCTCATTGGAGCGGGGCCTGTGGAGTCTGAACAATATATGGTCAGACTATAAGAATTTAAAAATGTTTTGGGGAGGGGTGGTGGTTTGAGAGACAATGGCCCGCATAGGGAGCAGCACTATTAGGAGGTGTGGCTTTGTTGGAGTGGGTGTGGCCTTGTTGGAGGAAGTGTGTCACTGTGTGGGTGGGCCTTGAGGTCTCCTATGCTCAAGCTACGCCCAATGACACAGTTCACTTTCTGTTGCTTGGGAAAGATGTAGGACTCTCAGCTCCTTCTCCGGAACCATGTCTCCCTGCATGCCACCATGTCCGGCCATGATAATGGATTAAACCCCAGTTAACTGTAAGTCACCCCAGTTAAAGGTTTTCCTTTGTAAGAGTTGCCGTGGTCATGGTGTCTCTTCACAGCAATAGAAACCCTAACTAAGACAGAAGTGAAGTGGAAAGTTACATTTCTCATTTCTATCCCATTGTTAGCTGTTAGGAGGAATGCTAAATTAGAATTGTCATTGTGCAAAACTGTGACAGTTTCCCAGATGAAGAAGAGAACAACCTGGGGTTGGGGATTTAGATCAGTGGTAGAAAGCTTGCCTAGCAAGTGCAAGGCCATGGGTTCAGTCCTTAGCTCCAAGGTTAAAGAGAGAGAGAGAGAGAGAGAGAGAGAGAGAGAGAGAGAGAGAGAGAACAACCAAACAGTATAGCAATGCTTCTCAGTGGATCTCCAAGGAAAACAAAGTCAGCACTTCCTCCTCACTGCAACTTTATTCCCAATAGCCACGGTTAAAGAAAAGGAGGAATATACACCCAGCGGAACACTACGCAGCCACGAAAAAGGAGGAAACCCTGTCATTTGGGAGAATGTGGATGAACTTAAAGGTCAGGCAAGCTGTGCTGGAGAAGATAAACCTGTGGAAGTTAGCCATGTGCTCAGGTCGCCAGGGTAGAGAGGGGAGTCACCTAGCGGTCCCTGAACACAACTTCTGTGAGCAAATCTCCAGATTCATGTCACAGACACCCGAAAAGGTGTGTCTGTGCTGTCCAGCAGCCACATCCCAGGAGCCTGCTATGCCCAAATCTAGATGGTAGCAGAGGTTCCCTTCATGTAGAATGCTGACAGTTCTTCAGATTAAAAAGAGAGCTGCCATACAGCACAACAATGTTTCTGAATAGATCTCCAAGGAAAACAAAAAGGAAGTAAGGACCCAAAGCATAGGAGGGTTTAGTAAAGCATATCGGAAGAAAAGAGAAGAGGAATATTCTCTCTTGAGTCAGGACTCAGAGCAGGCAGACTCAGCCAATGGTGTTCCTAGGGACTGCTCTAGGAGGCGTGAATTTGGGAGAAGGAAAGTATAATATCATGGCGGGGGTGGGGGGGTCTGCCTTCCTAGGACTCACTCCCTTAGCCCAGCTGGATTTACTAGGGAGGAGGCAAGGGTCTGTCTCTACCTAGAGGTGGAGTCTATTCTTTTTTTCTTTTCTTTTCTCTTTTGGTTTTTTGAGACAGGGTTTCTCTGTGTAGTTTTGGTGCCTGGCCTCGAACTCACAGAGATCCGCTTGCCTCTGCCTCTTGAGTGCTGGGATTAAAGGCGTGCGCCACTACCACCCTGCAGATTCCATTCTTTACTGTAAAACATTTGACAGACACAGTTTTTACTCATCAATTAAGCCAGGAGAAAGGAGCTATTTGCAAGACTTTGTCTTAACACAGCAAGTCAGTAGAAGCTGAGCCTGCAAAGACAGGTAGGAGCGAGACAGAGCAAAGAACTTCAGATGTGCAAAGATACCAGCAAAGAACCCAGACCCTCCTACCTCCCTTCACTCGTCTTCTGAATTATGACCACTTTCCTTGCCTTCGTAGAGGCCCCGGGCCACCTCTCAGTGGTGAGGCGATTAGGACTATGCTAGCTGAACAAACTCAAAAAGCAAGGTCCTCATATTAAAGATTACCCTGTGCATGTTGGGCATGGTGGTACATGCCTTGGGAGGTAGAGGCAGATGGATCTCTGTGAGTTCAAGGCCAGCCTGATCTACATAGAGAGTTCCAAGACAGCCAGGGCTATGCAGGGAAACCCCGAGTCAAATGAATGAATGAATGAATGAATGAATAAATAAATAGATAGATGATAGATAGATAGATAGATAGATAGATAAATAGATAAATAAATAAATAATAGCTTCTTCAAGCTTCAGTGGTGGCTCACCCCTGTAATCCTAGCACTCGGGAAACAGACAGGAAGATGGTGCCTGCTTGGACCACATAGTGAGGTCTGGCGTAGGAAGGAAGCTCTGGTGGATCTCATGTTCAAAGACAGGTGACAATTTCAGTACAGCGTGCCTTTCTCCTTCCTGTCTCCCCCTGGGAAGTCCACATGATGTCTTCATCTTCCACGGTTTAGTGTATTATAAGCCATTCCACATGAGCAGAACCCCTGCTACCACCCGGTTGAGCACAGCAGACTCCTGGGGGGCAGATGCTGGCATACATTTCAGGTGTCCATGACGCAGGTCCAGAGATTTGCTCATGAAAGTGTGCTCTCAGGAACCAGCAAGTGTGGGTAAAGGTGCTTGCCATGAAATCCTAAACCTGGAGACCTGAGTTGGACCCCCAGAACCCACATAAAGATGGAAGGAGAGAACCAATTTCCACAAAGAAGTCCTTTGACCTCCACAGATATCATGGCATGTGTACACACAAACAAGAATAATAATAATAGTAATAAATTGAAAAAAATTAAAAATAGGTTTGTACTTAAATATAATTGCTGTATATGACATAGAATACATGTGATAAATCTAGGGGATGAGGAATTGTGCAGGCAACTTAGGTCAGGAATGCTTTAGGGACTATCATACTGGAAGACGACTTTCACATGGTCCCATTTCCCCAGCCCTGGACCCACACCAGGGGTCTCAGTCAATTTTCCATTGCTATAATGAAATACACAGAGCTGAGTGCTTTATAAAGGGGTTTACTGAGCTCATGAGTTTGGATCCCTTCTCTTCCCTTTTCCTTTCTTTCTTCTGTTTATTTTGGGAGATAGGCTCTCACACTATAGCCCATGGTAGCCTATCACTGACTATAGAGACCAGGCTGGCCTCACATTTATGGTAACTGTCTAGCATCAATCCTTTCGATGCTTGGATTACGGACACGGACCATCCTGTCAGCCTTCACTTGTCTCTTTGTGGGTTTTGTGCAGTTTGGTTTTTGTTTTTTTGAGACAAGATCTCTAACTTGCTGTGTAGCTGACAGTGGCCTTTTTTATATTCCTGATCCTCCTGCCTCTACCCGCTGAGTACAGGGATTATAGGTGTGTGCCACCACACCCTACTTTTCAAGTTATTTATTTTAGGTTAGCATGGGTTTCATCGTGGTATCTTCAGTCCTGTATGTGCATCATTATACTTTGTCTCATTTGTCCCCTCTGACACTCCTCCCTCAGGCTCCTCCCTTCCCCCTTTGGGACCTTCTCCCCTCAGCTCCCTTCTTGCTTTCCTGTCCAGCATGTTCCTTTCCTTTCTCTCTACGCATCTGTTTCTTTGGCTCTTATTTGTGGCTCTGTTTGTTTATTTCAATTTATGCCACAATTCATCCAGCGAAGGATTAAGATAACCCCCAAATACATTTGAGACCCCCAAAGTAAAGGCAGACTAGGGAGGAAATGTGGGGAAGGGAAAGAGAAAAGAAAGCATAACAATTACAGGACCAGGTGGGGTGGTGCACAACTTTGATATCAGACACAGAGGCAGGTAGAGCGTGGTAGGTTCAAAGCCAGCCTGGTCTATACAGTGAGTTCCACGACATCCAGAACTATATAATGAGAGTCTGCCTCAAGGAAAAAAAATCTCAATTGAACAAAAAAAATCCATTCATTTCTCTTCTTTAATGGAATACCTGCGAACAGGCTCTATCAGAGCAGGCTGGTAGGAATCTTCAATCTTGGTCAGGAACTGTCTGTCTTTCCAGGGATTTCTATAGATCAGGAAGATTTACCCAGGCCTTCCCAAACTTTATGTTGAATCCTCCACTGTCCTCTCAGAGTTCCTTGGCCTCTTCACTGTGGTCCCCAACTCTGAGTTTCCCCTTTAGGACAGTATCCAGAGGGCTCAGGTGACACTGGCCCTGTCTTCAGCATCAGAGGTGAGCCCTGCCGGGCAGTCAGGCTTTCGTCCGCCATTACGTTTGGTTCGGGGCTCAAATCAGTCCCACAGATCAGTCCCTGAACCCCAGATATTTGTTCTCTGGCTGTAGGAACCAAAGGCTTTTATCTCATGAGTGAGTCTGGAAACGGAAACCCCACAGATGACAAGAGCCACAAGGAGCCAACCTGAGAAAGAGACTGATGTGAGAGAGTGTGAAATTACCTCAGAACTGAGGAGCTGCAGCTGCTGAGCAGGCTAGAGCCTGGCCTGGCTTTTGAATAAAGCTGAATGTTTTTTTTTTTTTTTAAATGAGTTTGAACAGAGTTCTCTCTTTTTCCTACCAAAGATCTCCTGGTTGTTGTTGGATCCGATCTTTAACACTGTTGAGGATGCTGCTGACCATGCAAGTGTCCAAACCTGCAAACCATGACCCACCACACCTGTGCTGGAGCCAGGGGGGAGAGTGTTGACTGATATGAGGATTATTACAGCCATTTGCTTTCTCCTACTTTATAAGTATATGCTATATATAAGTATTCTATATATAATATATACATATAACACACACACACACACACACACACACACACACACACACACACACACACATTATAAAAACATTCCTTATCACCTGGGCTGACCTGGGAGTTGCTGGGAGATGTTAAGGCTGTGTGTGTTGTGGGTTATGTGGGAAAGAACACAGTAAGAGCTGCTAGCCCGAGATATGCAGACCTGTGCCACTGAGTGGCTGGAGCTGGGCCAGAGAGAGAGAGGACACACAGTTTGCCGTGTTCCCTCACAGGCAAGTCCCACCATTGAGGGGCAGCCTTCTTTTCCTGGTGCTGAGCCTCGAAAAGCATTTTGAGAATGGTGCCATTGGTCACTGTGGTGGCATGTATGGTATTTTGCAAGCTTCTCTTTTATAAAATTATTTACTTGTGTGTGTGTGTGTGTGTGTGTGTGTGTATGTGTGTACAGGTACACACATGTCACAACATGCCTGAGGAGGTCAGAGAACAAATCTTAGGAGATGGTTTTCTGTTATCTGGTGGGGTCCAGGGCCCAAGCTCATGTCACCAGGCTTACACGCAAGCCCCTCTACCCCCTGAGCCATCTCGCTGGCCCTTTTCATGTCAAACACAAGCACTGAAGAAGACCAAAGCACATGGGTAATAAAGGCACACATCACAGTCAGCAGTTCCGTGCAGGGCAAACGCTGGACAGTAAGAACCGGGTTCTGCATCAGTCTCCTAATTATGCATGTCAATGTCTTTACAGGGATGTGCAGCAGCTTCTGGTCTTAAAAGAGTTGTGGTATGATGACACTGAGATTGTGCACAAACCCACCAGCTAGCTAGCCAGCATCTCCAGAAATGTGAAGGCTTTTCCTTCCAGCCTGTCAATAGAAGCTTCCACTGCTTACGGAACATTGACAGAAAAGTAGGTTCGTTTTTAGTGTCGGTTCTGAGGTCATGACTAGATCTTGGGGAAGTCATTCCTCTTCAGTCTCACTCTTTCCCCACGAGCACAGTGAAGGCTTTGGAAGTCCTGTATTGTGGCAACCTGGATTCAGTGACAGTCACTCAGTTATGTGTTTCTGACTCACCAGGTTCCTCACAGCAGCCCTCACATCCTTGTTCCTCAGGCTGTAGATGATGGGGTTCAGCATGGGGGTCACCACCCCATAGAAGAGGGAAATGAGCTTGTCTGCAAGGTCCTGCTTGTCTGCCCCCAGTGGGTCCTTGGACTTGGGCTTCCCGTACATGAAGAGGATGGTCCCGTAGAAGACGATCACCACAGTGAGGTGGGCAGAGCAGGTGGAGAAGGCCTTCCTCCTCCCCTCAGCAGAGGGGATCCTCAGGATGGTGACGAGGATGAAGATGTAGGAGACAAAGATGAAGAGGACTGGGATTGCCAAGAAGATCATGTTGGCCACAACCATGCTGATGACATTGATGGAGATGTCAGCACAAGCCAGTTTCAGGACAGCCAGGATCTCACAGGTGAAGTGATTGATGACATTGTCCCCACAGAAGGGCAGCCGCATTGCCAAAGATGTCTGCACTATAGAGTTGGTTACACCACCTGCCCAGGAGCCAGCAGCCATGGGCACATAGGCAGCCTTGCTCATGACCACTGGGTACCTAAGGGGGTTGCAGATGGCCACATAACGATCAAACGCCATCATACTCAGGAGCACACACTCCGTGGCTCCCATGGCAAAGGAGAGAAACATCTGCACCGCACAGACTGAGAAGGAGATGGTCTTCCTGGGGGTCAGGAAGCTGTCGAGAATTAGGGGGACCGAGGAGGTGGTGTAGCAGATGTCCAGGAAGGAGAGGTTCCCCAGGAAGAAGTACATGGGCGTGTGCAGGTGGGTGTCAAGGATGGTCACCAGGATGAGGACCCCATTGCCCAGCAGGATCACCAGGTACATCAGCAGGATGAGCAGGAAGAAGGTTTTCTCCAGCTTTGGGTGGGCAGAGAGACCCAGGAGAATGAAGCCGGTCACAGGGGAGGTCTCATTGGATCTGTCCATGGTACAATGGTTCTGAAACCTGCGGGAACTCAGAAATCAACATCAACATCCTCTTACTCCAAAAGCTCCCGGGCAGCCAAGCAAAAGCCTTGTCCTGCCAAGCAGCTGGAGATGTCCTGACAGCCCTGTCATCTCTGTGGCCTTGTTCACCCCTAGGAAACAAAGTGGGGATAGATATTTAACTTCCTAACTTAGTAACAAGTTAAGTTGGACTGTCCTTTCTGCAGAGGACAATTCAGAAAATGACAAAATGTATTAAACATCTCTGTGAAGCATTGGAGAGAAAAATAAGAGAAGTTATACAGGTAAGATTAGTTGGAGAATGAGGGTCCAAAGGAGTCAGCCCGGCTCGTGAGGCTTCTGCAGCCTTTGGAGGTCACCGAGAGGCCTTGCACTCACTGGCAGCCTAGTGGAGAGAAAGAACAGGCTTTGAGGCACAAGGGCCCGTGTGCAGGGTACCGTCCAAAGCAAACTCCCTCCCCTTTGTGACGGGACCCCACGGCAGCACCACAGGACAAGGAAAGTCAGGAGGGTGCAGGCATTTACAAGGGCTGGTTTTCACCTTCAGGTCCTCTAAGCCTCAGGACTGGACTGAGGAGGTCACAGGCTTTTAGTGCTCTTGAGTCCACAACAGGAGCAGATCCAGACTTCCCCGAAAGAAGGCAGCATCACTCTGGTCTGATATCATTCCTGTGAATAGCTGCCGTACATTTCAAAAGAAAAAAAAAGCTGTGGGTTGGGGGAAGGTCCTGTGGGGAGGTTCCTGCTGAGCAACCATGAGGATCAGAGTTCAGGTCCCCAGAACCTTAATAGAAAACCACATGAAATCTCAATGCTCAGGAGGCAGAGACCAGGGATCCCTGTGGTAAACTGACCAGATAGGCTAGCCAAATCGGCATGTCGCAGGTTCATTGGGAGAACCTGCCTCAGTCAATGAGTGAGGAAGACATCTGATGTCAACCTCTGGCCTCCACACACACATACACATGCACACATGTGCCCCCCACACACATGTGGACTCATGTTTAAGACAAAGCACACGAAAGAGAGACATGTACACACGTGCATTTCCACATACATGAACACATATGCATAACACACACCACAAGAGAGGGAGAGAGAGAGAGAGAGAGAGAGAGAGAGAGAGAGAGAGAGAGAAGTCTATAAGTAGACAACACAAATGAAAGCCGGCAGAAGCCCATCATGGGGCAGTGCCAGTCAAGACGACAGCCCCATGACACTGACACCGTTTTAAGGGTCAACCCTGACCACAATGACACCACAGTGCCAAGGCTCAGCAGCCTGTTGACACTTATATCCACTGGGCTGTGAGGGAGGGCTGTGAGGGAGGACTGTAAGGGCTGTGAGGGAGGACTGTGAGGACTGTGAGGACTGTGAGGGAGGGCTGTGAGGGAGGACTGTAAGGGCTGTGAGGGAGGACTGTGAGGACTGTGAGGGAGGGCTGTGAGGGAGGACTGTAAGGGCTGTGAGGGAGGACGGTGAGGGCTGTGAGGGAAGGCTGTGAGGGAGGGCTGTGAGGGAGGGCTGTGAAGGAGGACTGTGAGGGCTGTGAGGGCAGTGAGGGAGGACTGTGAGGGCTGTGAGGGAGGGCTGTGAGGGAGGGCTGTGAGGGCTGTGAGGGAGGACTGTGAGGGAGGACTGTGAGGGCTGTGAGGGAGGACTGTGAGGGCTGTGAGAGCTGTGAGGGCAGCCCTTGGCCCAAGAGCTCTGACCAAATTCTCTCTCATCATCTGTTTCACTTTGCTCACACCAGTGTCTCTGCTTCCCTCCTGACAATCTGCTGAGCCCTGGCCTGTGCTGGTCATTCTAGAGGCGCTTGATAGGCATCTCAGAATTTTAAGTTCCTCTCAACACTGGGATTTGTTCTGGGACAGCAGAGAAAACCAAACCAAACCAAAACAACCCTCGAAACAATAATAAAAACCTTTTTGCAACTTTGAGCGTCTCTAAAATGATCACAAACTTCCCAGGCGGTCATCCCTGCAAGGGCAGAGAGCGACTCAGTCCCTTCTTGGTCCTTACTGTGAAGCCGAATCACTGCTCTGTAGTTAGACTTAATGACTGTCCCCACGGTAGGGCCACAGTGAGTCAGTCTGGGTTAACTTACTGGACACTTCCTCTGGGCTGCTAGGTTTGAGGGACATTGCAGTAAAAAAGGCACAGTCCTTGACCCTAAGGGAAGATTCTAGTAGGAGATAGCTGTGAAATTAAATAATTACATGGTCATCCATAACATTGGTATCAACATCAAACTTATTACCCCGGTGATCACAACAGGCCTTGGATGTACTTAGCAACCTGCTCCCCTGCTGGCAGTGATTTTTCCTTCCTACATTCCTGATAACCCTGGAGCCCAGGTTTGACTGTCAGGGTGATAGCGCTTTTCATTTCCTCTATCCAGCTCTGTCATCTGGAACCCCATCCCCAAGGCAGTTAATCCCTCTCTATACATCCATGAATATCCGTGAATCCAAATATCCATGAATGATCGGGTGTCAGCTTGAAGATAAGCAAGAATATACCTTTTTCTCCTAGGGCTTTAAAAATACAAAATATCTTTTAGAGGCAATATATCGCCCAGGAATCACCTACGAAGCTGATAGTGAGAATAGTCTCAAAGCTTGAAGACAGCCCAGGAGCACGGAGCATGCTGTCTGGGTAGCATGTGGGCTGGGCAGGGCAGTGCCCAGCTGGTTTTTCTCTCTCCTCTGGCCAGCCCTCGTGTCTCCCCCAGGAATCCAGGTTTTGTAAAGGAGACATTTCCTTTAATGTCACCCGCACCAAGTTGAGAAATCCAGCTCATTGGTACCATCAGACTATGGACTCTACAAAATGAGAAAATGCCCAATGGTTGTAGGTGAGCGAGGGAGGATGGCTTGCTGGAGAGGAGGATGGCTGGCCAGCCCTTTCCTCCGTTCTGATCTTAGGGACTCCTGCAGCTTCCTTCATGGGTCTTTGTGATGCTGTGAGAACAGCAGCACACCGCCTCAGGCCCCTCTGTTGTAGACAAGCTGATCTGAAATGTTGCTCTGCTAATGAACGTTTGGTGTGGCTTTGGTCAAAGCTTGCACTTACCTTTCTTGGGAACATGCTGACCACAAATAGCTGCTTTCTCAGAGTGGAAAAGAACTAGGGTGAGAGCTCAGAAAAAGTGTGACTGACACCCAAAGGGTCAGGCTGGACCTCTCCCCTCTACCGACCGCTTGCGCTCAGGGCACAACCTCCAAAGGTTGGGACATTACCCTTAGAAGTCAATTTAAGTTCCAGTTAGTTCTCTGGGACCGTTTTAGTCCCCGAAGTCATTTAAAGCTCAGAAAAGTATGTTGTCCTCAGCTTAGAAACTTCCTATCCTTCTGGGATATCATCCCTAAGATCCAATTATACAGAAGAACTAGAAGAAGTTTGCTGGCTGCTTCTTTTCATGCTTTTCTCCCCTCTCTTGTCTCTCTGAACAACATAATTGGACCAATGGTGTCCATAGCTGTTTAGTGATTACTGGATTCTTCAAGACTCTCCCTGCAGCTAGTCTTCTTCAGGGCTGTGGCCAAGTCCTATTAGCCCTACCTAGTCTGTGCTTGTGCAGTGGTCT
>CABHPP010127781.1:1803-12400 GCA_902168425.1 Peromyscus attwateri
ATATATATATATATATATATATGCACTACATATGTGCCTGGTACCCACAGAGGCCAGTAGAGGGAGCTAGATCCCTCGGAACTGTAGATACAAACAGCTGTGAGATACATGTGGTGCTGGGAACTCACTTCAAGTCCTCTGAAGGAGCACCAGTTCTCTTAACTGCTGAGCCGTCTCTTTAGCCCCTAAAACAGTAAGTTTTTAAGGCTATTTTTCTTATTATCAAGGTAAAATTCACATCAAGTTAACCTTTTATATTGTTCAGTTCAGTGATATTTCATGTGCAATGGTAACATTCTCATTGGGTGTATTTTACCATCAAAAAAAGTGTTCCACTCAGTCATTAGTTCATCCTGTAGTTCTAGACTCTTCGAGACAGGTGCTGATGGTCTGTGGGTTTAATAGTAGGATTTTCTTAATGATGTATTTATTTTATGTATTTATGCATTTACCTGCATGTGTATATGTACATCATGTTCATGCAGTGCCTGAGGAGGCCAGAAGAGGGCATCAGATCCCCAGAATTGGAATTACAGACGGGTGAACCACCATATGGGTGCTGGGAACCCACCCCAAGTCCTCTGTCAGAGCAGCCAGTGCTCTGAGCCAACTCTCAGGCCCCAAGGTTTGGTAACACGATTTTATTCAAAAGACATTGCTAGCCACAGAGAGAAAGCTGGGAAAGTAGAACCACACCCTCTGTTAGGAACACGCCAAGATCCTGTGGTGGTGTGCCACCATGGAGCTCTGGGGAAAGCTTTGTCGTTCAGATCCAACCCAATCCCAGAGAGAGTGCCTGTGCACAGAAGCCTGTGTCAGCAGCCATGGGGACCTCTGGAAAGCATAAGGCTCCATATTTTTTTATTTTTATTTATTTATTTGTTTGTTTGTTTGTTTATTTTGTCCTTCCATTGGACAGGATCTCACTATGTAGTCTAGGCTGACCTCAAACTCACAGTCCTCCTTCCTCAGCTTCCCAAGTTCTGGGAGTCCAAGCTAGACTGCCATGCCTAACTCTTAGATCTGTTTATTATTATTATTATTATTATTATTATTAATGATTTCTCTATGGTCTATAAACAACGTCAAATAAAATGATGAGGTAAATGCACTATGGGCAAAGAGGACTAATCTCATGTTCACTGCTCTTGACATGGTAAAATTCAATTCAAAATAAACCTTTGAGGGGCCAGAGGTACAACTCAGCCTGTACATACTTGTCTAACATGTACAGAGTCCAGGGTTCCACCCATAGCACATGACAACCTGGGCAAGGTGGCCCACACCTGTAACCCAGCACTTAGGAGCAGACATTCAAAGTCAGCCTCAGCAACAGTGAGTTCAAGGCCAGCCTGGGCTATAGAAGACCTTGTGTATAAAACTTTAAAAATAAACAGTAAGTGATAAGTAATAAATAAAACTTTCCACAGGAAGCCCTTCTACGGCTGCTTGTCTACTGCTGTCCTCATAGTGCACCACAGAAATGCATTCTCTTTCCATTGTTTTTCATTAGTTTAAGTAATAAGGTTAGATACCTTCCTCCAAAATGTCAGGATGGGAACGCATGGCAACCTTTGACATTTCCAAATCAGCACCCAGAAAGCCCAGCATGAAGGCTTTGGGGGAACAAACTTGTCTCGTGTGGACCGCATCTTCTCGTCTAGTTAGGAGCCGATACGTGGCTCTTGGAACTGAGGACCCCAGAGCCCAGCTGTCTGGAAGGTGGCTACCACAGCTAAAACACAAGTGCCCTCTGTCCATCTCACCATCGTCAAGATGTCTGAGTGACGGCTCAAGGCTCAAGCAGTGGCAGTGTGCTGGCCTGGGGCATCCATGTGACTGCAGGTGGTAACTGAGCATGCGCACTGGGCACATAGGCTCCCTAAGTCTAAGGGGGCTTAGAAGTGCTTTGACATGGCTGCTGTTTCAGCGTGAAAGCTAGAGAGTCTGGGGTCTGCACGGAACCATTTAACAGTCGTATAAATTTTTAAAAATTAAAAACCTCCTAAGTAGCAAGACCCACGGCTGCCCTTGCCCAGTAGTTTGTCTGGGTTGTATTTGCAGAGCCGTCTCTCGTTCACAACTTGCCCTTGGAGAAGGCCGAAGCCCAGCTGAGCCCCATCGATTTTTATCCTGCTCTGGGATCATTGGCATCAGGGAGCTCAATAAATTTCAACTTTCCTTCTGGAAGGGGAGCCTGTTGCAGAAATACGCGGCGGACAATAGTGGTGTATATCTGTAATCCCAGCACTCAGGAGGTAGAGGCAGAAGAATCTTGGGATCAAGGCCATCTTCGGGATATCCACACTTCCTTCAGGCTCTGGCTTGGTATCTTGCTAGCGCTGTGCACAGGATTCTTGTGCTATCTGGCTGGTGTTACTGTGGTTATAAAGTGTGTAACTCAGGAGCAGCCTAATGGAGGGCACTAGAGAGGAATGTGGAGAGGCAGGGTGGTCACTGAGTCACCCACACCACCCACCCTCTTGGCACTTCCAAGTGTTCACCAAGCCCTACCATTTAGGAAGGTCCATTACCAGGCATGCTGACTTCAATCACTGCCAACTAAAGATTGAACTAACTCCACTCCCCCATCCCCTGCAGAGGACGGAGAAAGGGACTCAAACCTCCAATTTATAATTCCAGAAGCAGAGGCAGGAGAGCTAGCAGTTCCTAGTCAGCAGGCCATACAGCAAGACTCTGTCCCAAAATAATAATAATAAAATTCTGTAAAAGTTTTAACTCTAATTCTTCCTCGTATCTCCACAGTACAGCCCCACCCTGGAGCTCCCTGGGAGCCCAAGGCTGCCAATCATCTCACTAGCATACCAGACACAGCCTCAATCCTAGCACCTTCAGGGCTTCAAACGCTGCAAACGCACATTCAGTGTCTCCCGGGGCTGAGGGGACGCTAAGCTATCAAACATTTCACATATAAGCCTGAGACTTGAGTTCGCTCCCCCACTGTAAAAAGGCTGGGGGGCATCACAGAGCCTATAACCCCAGTGCTAAAGGATCCCTAGGGCTCACTGCAAACCATTTTAGACAGTCAGCTCTAGGTACAGTGTGACACTCTATCTCTAAAATAAATAAATAAATAAATAAATAAATAAATAAATAAATAAATAAATGGATGAATGAATAATAAATAAATAAATAAATAAATAAATAAATAAATAAATAAATAAATAAAATAAGGTGAGGGTGCAGACTACTGGCTAGAGGGATGATTCAGTGGGTAAGAGTGCTTGCCTCTCAACCCTGATGACCTCAGTTTGATCCTGTGTAAAAGAACTGGATTTTGTGCCTCAGGTCTGTACCTCAGCCCCAGCACTCCTATGGGGAGATGGGAGAGACTGTGCCTGAAATAAGGTGAATGGAGAGAACCGACTCCCAAAAAGTTGCCCTCAGACCACCATTGTTGTTGGTTTTTGTTCTTTTGAGGGACCTTCCACCCAGCTCCCAAATAAATCACACATGGAGGCTTATTCTTAATTATAAATGCCCAGCCTTAGCTTGGCTTATTTCTTACCAGCTTTTTTTTTTTATTTTAAATTATCCCGTCTATCTTTTGCCTCTGGGCATTTCCTTTTCTATTCCTGTATACCTTTCTTTGTTTTTTACTCTGTGGCTTGTTGTGTAGCTGGGTGACTGGGTGACTAGTCCCTGAAGTCCTCCTCCTTCTCCAGCTGCTTCTTCTTTTCCTAGATTTCTCCTTCTATATATTCTCTCTGCCTGCCAGCCCCGCCTATCCTTTCTCCTGCCTTGCTATCGGCTGTTCAGCTCTTTATTAGACCATCAGGTGTTTTATTTATTTATTTATTTATTTATTTATTTATTTATTTATTTATTGGTTTTTCGAGACAGGGTTTCTCTGTGTAGCTTTGTGCCTTTCCTGGAGCTCACTTGGCAGCCCAGGCTGGCCTCGAACTCACAGAGATCCGCCTGCCTCTGCCTCCCGAGTGCTGGGATTAAAGGCGTGCACCACCAACGCCCGGCCCATCAGGTGTTTTAGACAGGCAAAGTAACACAGCCTCACAGAGTTAAACAAATGCAACATAAACAAAAGTAACACACCTTAAAATAATATTCTACAACACTCCATATGTGCCCTGTGGTGTGCTCACAGCTTCATGCACATACACACACACACACACACACACACACACACACACACACCACTCTAAATAAATAACTTTTTAGAGTTTTTACAAAGAAAAAGAGAAAATAAGGTGGAAAACAACTAAGAAAGACACCTGAGGTCACCCTCAGCCTACACACACACACACACACACACACACACACACACACCACACGTGTGCAGATGTATGAATATGTGCGCACACACGCATACACACACATAGACACAAGATTTTCTTTCCATCACTTATATCTTACAAGCAGAAGCACAATTCCAACGAACCCACTTTAGCCCCATGTTTTAAATTTTGTGTTGTTATTACTATTATCACTATTGTTTATGTGAGTATCTATGTGAAGGTATATGCACATGTATGTGGGTGTACCATGAAGGTCATAAAAAAGATGTCTGATCTCTGGTAGCTAGAGTTCCAAACATTCGTGAGCTGCCCAACATGGGTGCTGGGGCCCAAACTTGGGTCCTCACACTAGATCACCAAGTGCTCTGAACCACTGAGCCATCTCTCCAGCCACACAATCTCTACTTTTTTTTTAAGATGTATTTATTTATTTTGTGTATATGGATATTTTGACCGCATGCACGTATATGCGCACCACATGCACACCTGGTGCTGTGGATCCCCTGGAACTAGAGTTACAGACAGTTGTGAGCTGCCATATGGGTGTTGGGAATTGAACCCGGGTCCTCTAGAGGAGCAGCCTGTGCTGCTAACCACTGAGCCATTTCTCCAGCCCCACAATCTCTATTTTTTTTTTAACTTTAATTTTTTCTTTAGGTAGGTTGAGTTAGGATTCTAGATATAATGGACACAAATGAAAATATGCAAAGTGGGTAAATACATGAATATGAAGAATGTCTATGGAAGTGGGGAGTGTGCAGCCTGGAGACGAGGCATCAGCTCTGTAAATAACCAAGGAGGGATTATGTGATACAGGAAGCTGGTGTATTTTGGACTAAGCTGAAAGTCAGAACTAGTCCCGCAGAGTGGGTCTTAAATAAAGCAAGTTTTCATTTAGACTAAGAAAAACTGCAAACAATTTGAGCTGCTTACAGCTGGAAAGGGCTGACCCAGGAGGCAGAGGGAGAACCCAGACGCTGTGAGTTCCTACAAGGATGGACTGGGTCCTGGGCAGGGCCGTGGAGGGCAAGATCGGGCCGGCAGCTCAAAAACGTACACAGAATTTGCCTGGAGATGGTGTCCAGCGGCTGTGATTCTGAAGGTCTGGGCTGGAGCCGAGAGGCTGCACTTCTAACAGTCTCTGGGGAATGCAGTCACTCTTAGCCCATGGACCATACCTGGAGTAGCTCAGAGCTCCGTGAGCTCTGGGGACCTTAGGACTGAGGTTCACAAATCCACCATCAGGGCCTATAACCTCAGGCTGACAGGAAACGCGTCTGCTCCTTTCCTCTTCTTTATGATTATTCATTTAGTGGGGTGGGGAGCACATGTCTGCTGCCATGGCACTCTGTGAATTCAGCAGCTCGCTGGAGTCCATTCCCTCCTGCTACCAGATAGGTCCAGGCCAAACGCAGGTAGTCAGGCTTGGCAGCAAGCCCTTACCCTCTGAGCCATCTTCACAGCCCTCTTTTCCATTTAAAAAAAAATTACATGTAGTATTTGTACAAAACAATGGGTTTGTGGTATTTCCCTCCTTTTTCAGCATGAGCCTGCATTAAGGTGATCTGACTCTCGGTCCCTTTTATTCCTCCCCTTTCCACCGGTTCCCCCATCCTCAAATACTGCTCTTCCTGTTGTCTGTCTTTCATTGTGTTTTTTCATTTCATTGCTTTCGAGACACAGTCTCTTAGTCCTGGCTGGCCCAGAACTCTATATGTAGACCAGGCTGATCTTGAACTCACAGAAATCAACCTGCCTCTGCCTTCTGAGTGCTGGATTAAAGGTGTGTGTTGCCACTCCTGGAGCCTGTTTTGTTTATTTCTGAATGCCAATTCCATGTAAGACAGAAAATATATAATATTTGTTTCTGGGTCTGGCTTTTTTTTTCAGTTCCATCCATTTTACTGCAGAAAACATCGTTTCAATTCTTTATGGTTGAGTAATAGTCCATGTGACACATTTTCTTTATCCATCCATTAAGGCCGGCCTGTCTTTTGTTATACCTTTAGGACTTGGCACGTTGCCCCAGCACACAGTAGGTACTCAAAAATACAAACAAACAAAAAAAAAGTACTAAGTGCTACTCAGCAACAGAAGGAAACTGAGTCTTCTTTTGGTTGTTTGGTGTTGCGGGGGTTGAAGCTGGGGTGTACAGCATGCCAGACAAGCATTCTTTCACTAACCCACACCCTCCACCTCCACAGCATTCACCCTGTTCTTACGACATTAGTTTATCATATGCATGTTGGCATGCTGTGGACATCAGTTCTCTCCTTCCACCATTTGGGGTTCCAGATTAAACTCAGGTTGTCAGGGTTGGCGGCAGGGACCTTTACCCACCGAGCCATCTTGATGGCCCCTCTGTGGCCTTCTTAAAAAGACAACACTATGCTACCACAGACTATATGAGTGCTTGTGAGGAACTGAGAGAGGGGGGTAACTGTAATTATGAAGGGAACAAAATGAAGTCGGAGCAGGCATGAAACTGTTCATTTTCTCAGGGTGACTAAAGAAATCTCTCCGTGTATTAAAAGTCATAGATATGCATTCCAAAAAGGTCACTCTTGCTGTGTGATCATTTTAAAATAAATATTTTATGATAACTATTATCAAAAACAGGCCTTTTCTGAATCATGCTTACTGAATACCTACCCCACACCAAGCCAGAGCCATGGGTGAGGGTTCAAAGACAACATGACAAGGGCCGGGATTGTAGCTCCGTAGCGGGCACTTGCTACAAAAACAAACAAACAAAAATCCTTTATGGAAGTAACTAAGGGGAGAGCCATGAGGGGCGGCGGAGGTGGCAGGGGGCGGCCTGAACCTTGATCAGTTCGCCATCTCCCTTGTTTGCACTCCATCAAGACGACTCCTAAGTACACTCTGTGCTCCCGAAGGGCTGGGACAGCACGCTGGGCAAGCTGTTCCCACTGCCTTATTCATTCACTCTCCCCACCTAATGTGTCCTGTGTTTGCCTCCAGACTCGGCCTCGTAAACTGTCAAAGCCACCCGAGGGCAACGCCAATTTACATAACCCAGTCTAGCTGACAGATGAATGCCAGTCGGACTGGAGCAGACAAAGTCTCCACTCAGGACTTGTGAAAACTGGCCCTGGGCGTGGCTCAGTCCAGAGAGCGCTTGCCTAGCAACACTGGGTCCTGGACTTACTTCATAGACCAGGTGTGGTGATACGGCTCAAACACCTCCTCCCTCTGAGCCATGTCGTGAGCTGCGCTCATGGCTGTTTTTTAAACATACTGTAATTTCCCTATTTCTGCTGTTACAAGTTCTATCAGCCAAAGTGGACTAGGTTAGTCTGCTGTAATGAATATTTCAAATCTCAGCAGCTCTAAAAGTTTGTTTCCTGTGTCTGTATGTTTTCATGCTTGTGCGCACATGTGTGTCAGGTGCAGACGCGCATGTGTACTTGGGTACGGAGGATAGAAGGTACATTCATCAATTGCTTCTCTACCTTATTGTTTGTTTGTTGTTTTGAAACAAGGTCTCACTCTACAGCCCTAGCTGGCCTGGAACTCACTATGAAGACCAGGCTGGCATCAAACCCACAAATGATCCTCCTGCCTCTGCCTCCCAAGTTCTGGGATTAAAGGGGTGTGCACAATGTCTGCCCTCCTTATTGTTAGTGTGGGGGGGGGGTGTGCAGGGACATCTATAATGCTACTATAGGCACGTAGAGATCAGAGGACAATTTTGTGGAGTCAGTTCTCCCCTTCCATCTTTACGTGGGTGCCGGGGTTGGAGTCAAGATCTGCAGGCTTGCACATCTTGCCTTTGAGACTGTGTCTCTCACTAAACCTGGAGCTCACCAATTTGGCCCAGAGATGCCCCTGTCTCTGCAACCCCAGCCCTGGTATTGGAGAATGGCAAGTTTTAGGCCAGGGAAGGCTCCACAGCAAGACCTTGTCTCAAATCTTAAATAAACAAACAAACAAACAAACAAATAAATAAATAAATAAATAAATAAATAAATAATAAGGAAGAGGTAGGTAAAGGAAAAGATCAAAGAAATACTACATGAGGGCCATAGAGAGGGCCCAGCAGGTAAAGGAGCTTGCCGCAGAGCCTGATGACCTGAGTTCAATCCCCAAGACCCACACAGTGGAAGGGGAGAACCAACTCCTGCCAGTCACCCTCAGGCACAGAAGAAAGATTACCTGATATTGCTGCCTGGAAAAAAATGGAGGAGAGACACAAAGACAGCAGCCCCTAGAATCCAGGGCCCCCCCTTCACTGACCAAACGCAGTAAGAAAGTGCGGCTTCAGTCACTCAGCTGTAAAGACTTGCATTCTACTGACAGAAGAAACAGGTGGAAACCACCGCACCACTGGAACCTGCAAAGGGATCACACATCTCTCTCCCAACAGGGATTTTAGCACGTGAGCCCTGCTTTAGACTTCGGAGCTCCAGACCTGTAAGGTAATACATTCTTGGAAATTATTTTTAATTTATTTTGGCAAAAAGGTAACATAAATATCACTACTGTAATTTTTTTTTTTTGAGATGGAGTCTCAATGTGTTAACCAAGCTAATCTCAATTCCCAGGTTCAAGGGATCCAGAGTAACTGGACCTGCAGGTACTGGCCACACCCAGCTTAATTTCCACAATCTGAACCCCTGTGTAGTCAGAGATTCACCATTCCTCCTCTAGGGATGCTCTTGTGCCTAGATGGCACTTTGGAAGCCCCCTTTGTGGATGGGTCCATTCTCCTAAAGAACTGAACCCACAAATCTACAACAGTACCTCTAGTGTAATCTTCCAGCGTTAGGAAACATTCATTACGTGTTTCCACTACTGGCCACATTTTTTTTTTTTTTGAGACAGGGTTTCTCTGTGTAGCCCTGCCTGTCCTGGAACTCGCTTTGTAGACCAGGCTGGCCTGGAACTCACAGAGATCCACCTGCCTGTGCCTCCTGAGTGCTGGAGTTAAAGGCATGCACCACCAACGCCAACTATGTTTCCACTTTTTGACGAGTTGTCTTTTTTATTTTAAAACAGGGTCTCATATTCCAGGCTGGCCTAGAACTCACTCTGCAGCTAAGGATGACTTTGACCTTCTGATCCCCCTGCCTCACTCACCTCCTGGTTCCTGAGATTACAAGCCCAGGCTTCAGGAAAGCTAGTCAAGAACAAGCCAAATCGCTTCGATGAGTTTTAAAGGGACCCCCAGGACATTTTTAATGTGCTGTCAACATAAGTCATTGCACAGACTTTGTGGGGTGGTTTGTAAAAGCAATGTTTCAAAAGGTAAACCCACCAGTGGTCTGAAGCTTCGGGAATGCTCCGCTGTGAATTAGCCTCTTGCGCCACCTGCTGGGAGACTTGGGAATATCAATGCCGTATGGCGCCGGGTTTAGGCGGAGGAGGGAGTTATTTAGTTGGTTTGGGTGATTGTTGGTTTGTTTATGGCTGAACTCAACATCCTTCTCCCCTCCCCATCTCCCGCTCTGGTTGAAGAGATGAGCCACCATGCCTGGCTATTCATTTCTTCAACAAACATACATAAAACATAAAATCCTTAATCCCAGCACTCGGGAGGCAGAGCCAGGAAGATCTCTGTGAGTTCGAGGCCAGCCTGGTCTACACAGAGATCCAGGACAGGCACCAAACTACACAGAGAAACCCTGTCTCCAAAAAACAAAAAACAAAAAAACAAAAAAACAAAAAACCCATAAAAATCCATGCTGGATGGTAAGACTGTATTTTACGGGACTGACCATTAAAAACTCCCTGATTTCCACCGCCTGCAGTGTGCAAAGCCATAAAAATGAACTGATTTTGAAATTGCCATTTGAAAGTAATTGTTAGGTACTTACTACACATTGAGCCAAATAGAGTTAACCAACTACGGCAACAAGCCAAATTTGTTTTTCCATTTTTTTTGTTAAAGTTCTGTTGCTCCCCCCCCCCCCCCATTTCTTTCTCTGACAGAGTGTCACAAGATAGCCCAGGCTGTCCGGAAACTCTCAACCCTCTGGCTTCCCCTGGGGTGCTCGGATGACAGCCCTGGAGCACCACTCCTGACTTAGTAAAAACATTTTCCTGGAGCACAGCCACATGTGTCATTATGTCTCAGTTACTTCCATGCACAGACACAGAACAAAGATGAAATTAGTCTCTGACTCTTTGTAGTAAAGGTTAGCTCATGCCTTGGCCAGAGCTTTCACAAATCAGCCTGCTTGGTTGGCCCTCAGCTACTCTTGGTAATAATGTAGCTGTTTTAAAGTGTGTGTGTGTGTGTGTGTGTGTGTGTGTGTGTGTGTGTGTGTGTGTGTGTGTGTGTGTGTGTGTGTGTGTGT
>CABHPP010127782.1:10381-20414 GCA_902168425.1 Peromyscus attwateri
GGATGCAGGGAGTGGACACAGACAGAGGTACCCCAGGGCTTAGGATGTAGGGAGTGGACACAGACAGAGGTACCCCAGGGGCTTACTGGCTGGCCAGTCTAGTTGAAATGGTGAACTCTTGGTTCAGTGTCTCAAAAAATAAGGTAGATAGGGCTGGAGAGCCCCAAGTTCAATTCCCAGCACCCATGTGGGCCACTCATAACTGCCTGTAACTCCAGCTCTAGGAAGATCTGACGGGCTTCCTCCCTGGGCACCTGCATTCAC
The DNA here is from genome assembly GCA_902168425.1 of Peromyscus attwateri. Lineage (NCBI taxonomy): Eukaryota > Metazoa > Chordata > Mammalia > Rodentia > Cricetidae > Peromyscus > Peromyscus attwateri. Next base: position 10,646 of record CABHPP010127782.1, read on the forward strand.
ATCCCCCCCCTTCCCCCCACCCTGTAAATTAAAAATAAAACTACCCCATATCAACTTCTAGTTTCTTTATGTGGCATGAAGGGACATGCATTCCCACACACAGTGTGTAACATGGACACCACAAACACAAAATCAAAACAAAAAGTACTCTAATGAGAAGGAAAAGCAATTTTTCCTACTGCCCAAGACTTAGAAAAAATCCAAGTAACATTCCTGGGCCTCAGCTGCATTTTCTTCTTTTTCTTTTGTCTGGGGTACTGGGTATTGGGCCCAAAGCCTCATGCACACTAGCTCTACCTGAGCTATACCTCCACATCCCAGTGGGGCTCAGATTCAGAGGAAGCTTTGAGGAGTCAGTCTCTCCTTCCACCATGTGCGTTCAGGGATCAAACCCAGGTTGTCAGCCTTGGCAGCAAGTGCCTTTAACCACCAAGCCGTCTCACTGGCCCTCTTTCTTTCCTTTTCCATTTTGGTCTGTATGTTTTGTTTTCTCAAAACAGGGTTTCTCTGTGTAACAGCTCTGGCTGTCCGGGAACTCGCTCTGTGGACCAAGCTGGCCTCGAGATCACAGAGTTCCATGTGCCTCTGCCTCCCGAGTGCTGGGACTAAAGGTGTGCACCACCACTGCCTGGCTTTGCTTTTCTTTTTTAAACAGGTATATACATACCATCACACTTAGTCTTTTATGGCTCTGGAGACTGAATCCTAAGCAAACACTACCAACTGAACCACATCCTTTAACTGACAACAAAGACATCACTATGGGTCTTGTGACCCTTCATCCACAGTGTGCATGAGAACCACCAAGGAAGCTGGCCCAGCCACAGTGTGGGGTCCACCCAGAGACAGCACATTGGAGGTGCTTGACAAATGACAGTTCTACTCTTTTGTTTGTTTGTTTTCTGAGACAGAGTTTCTCTGTGTAGTTTTGGTGGCTGTCCTGGATCTCGATCTGTAGACCAGGCTGGCCTCGAACTCACAGAGATCTTCCTGGCTCTGCCACCCGAGTACTGGGATTAAAGGCGTGTGCCACTGCCACCCGGCTGACAGTTCTGCTCTTACAACTGTCCTAGATGACATCGCTTCTTTGGTGGTGCTGTGCGGGGACTCCTGCAGTGTGGGGGGAACTGAAAGGTTCTGTGAGAACTCTCACTAAGAAAGTAGGAGCACACAACGGGGGCTGACTGGACACTGCTCAGGGCACCCACAGGCCTCACTGGTTCTAACTGGCATAAGAAGTCTGAGAAGACATCCGTCTGTGCCACGTGTGTCTATATCTGCAAGTCTGTGTCAGTGTCGTGTGCCTTACAGTACTGTTTTTCACCCTCTGTACCTTTTATGTGCTTACCATATTATAACACAACCCAAGAAATAGGCTTAGTTAAATGGAAGCTTTAAGTGGGTGTGAAAACTTCTTACATGGTCCAGGTCTAAAGGAGCTGAGCTAAAATTAGACTATTCCAACAGCTACTGACTAAGAGACTGTCCTGTCTTTTTCCACCTCTAAAAAGACTGTAGTTATAAAGCTTGGAACCGTAATTAAAAACAAAAGAAAGGCCGGGTGGTGGTGGCGCATGGCTTTAATCCCAGCACTCAGGAGGCAGAGCCAGCAGATCTCTGTGAGTTCAAGGCCAGCCTGGTCTACAGAGCGAGATCCAGGACAGGCACCAAAAACTACACAGAGAAACCCTGTCTCAAAAACAAAACAAAACAAAACAAAACAACAACAACAACCAACCCCAAAACAAAAGGCACACAAAGAAAAAGAGCAGGAGAGACAGATCAATAACAGAAAGAAAAGCCAGGAGCAGCACTCAGAGGTGAGGCAGGATTTGAGTTGGGGGACAGCCTGGGCTACCTAGGTAAAATCTTGTCTCAAGATATGTATGATGGAGAGAAACATCTGTCTATAGTTCACAGGCAAGAGGAAGTCACTAAGAATTGAAGATCAGTTGAAAAGGCCACACCCAGCCGGGGTCAGAGGGCCCCAAGCCCTGTTTCCCAAGAGAGTGGAAATGTGAGCAAGAGGTCCTGTGGTTGGTGTCAGGAAAGCCAGGGCTGACAGAGAGCCTTCCTGCTGTCTGGCAATATGAGATTGCAGCTTGCCAGGAAGGGTGGTGCTCATACAGTCAAGGGCTGACAAAGCATGGGAAACAGCAGCCTTCTAGACAGCCTCCTCTCCTTCCTGTGGTGCTGTGTGCTACAGAACGGCAGAACAAACACATCAATCACAACTGATGTCGCAGGGTCTAGGGAATGCTGACTTCCCAGATGCAGACCCGAGAGTCAAAAAGTCCAACTGTCTCCTTGACAGGCTGAGTTTCTGCTCAGAGGGTTCCTAGTGAATGAGGGTAGAGAAGGTTGAATGAACCCTTTTTTCCTCTTTAGAGCTTTTAGAATCTCTAACATTCCCTTCCTCAGCCCTGCCCCAGAGTACTACTACTTACAGATGCAGACAAAGAAGGAAGGCCCAGGCCTAGGAGAGGGCAGTGAGCTGTGGAGGACTGCCCAGAAGAAAACATAATCTGCCTGCTATGGCCTGAAGGAGCATACCTAGAGCCTTCACGGATATCTGCCGGGTGAGTGGAGGGGGGATGTTGATGCACACCAGGTCTACATCTTGATGCAGCAAGACGTCATCGGTCCGGCTGGTGTAGAAGGTGATATTCATCTCCTCGGCCAGCTGCTTTGCTTCCTCCTCGGTCTTTCCCCACAGGGCCTCCACGGTGAACCCCTCTGCCCTCAGCAGGGGGACTAGGACCCGGGCTGAGCTGCCAGTCCCAAACACGCCCACTCCGGGCAGCAACTTCATCCTGGCCTCTGTTCACCAACTCATCTCCTTACAAGGGTCTCCAGAATGGAGCTGACCTTCCCATAGTCCTGATCAATCATGGCTCCTAAAACAGCAAGAAACAAACCGGTTAGTGGTGGAGATCACACTCAGTGGAACCAACATTCTTGGGCAATTTGGAAGCAACAAGTTCTCTGCCCCCAAAGCACAAATGAAGTATTTTTACAAAATAAAAAGCTGAAGGATCTTGTTCCTGGAACACTGAAAGATACCACACAGTTACCTGTTAGACACAGAGAAAAGAAAACAAATAAACAAAAGAAAAGTGGGGGGTCAAATCTTTATTCTGCTAAAGTTTCTATATAATGCTGGGCAAGTAATTTAGCCTTCAAGGCTTCAACCACCAAAAAAAAAAAAAAAAAAGGATTGATCTTAATCTTCCTCCTTTTAAAAAGTATTTAGAGTGTGTGTGTGTGTGTGTGTGTGTGTGTGTGTGTGTGTGTGTGTACCTAAGTACATGTCTGTGCGTGTGTGTACCTAAGTATATGCCTGTGCATTACCCATGTGCAGGAAACCATGGAGGCCAGAAGAGGGCACTGGATCCCCTGGAATTGGAGTTACAGGCAACGTGACCCTCCATGTGGACGCTGGGAAGGGAACCCAGGTCCTCTGCAAGAGCATAAACGCTCTTCACTACCGAGTCATTTCTCCAGCCCTTAAAGTCCTCTCTTGCTGTAAACGTTCAGTGTTTCGCGGTATGACAATGGGAAAAGGAGGGAATAAAAGCAGCGCACAAGGAAGCAGCAGCAGTTGCTGTGCAGCACAATGAAGACAAGCGTTAGGGTGGAGGCTGGTGAGGCTTAATGGTGGAGTGCTTGCCACGCATCCGTGAGGTCAAGGGTTCGAGTCCCCAAACCAAAAAAAACATGAAATTGTTCTCTTTTCTTTTTTTGTGTGTAGTCAGATATTCTTGGGGGAGGACTTGGAAGTCTCAGGAAGGAGTACTGTACTTGTGAGGCCAGCCTGACCTACATAACAAGAGTCTGTCTCAAAAAACGAGTGAAAAAAAAATAGAAAAAGAAAGCCAAGCATGATGATACACTCCTTTAATCCCAGCACTTAGGAGGCAGAGGTAGGTGGATCTCTGTGAGTTTGGGTCCAGCTCAGTCTACATACTGAGTTCCAAGACAGCCAGGGCTATATAGAGACTCTGTCTCAAACAAACAAAACAAAAAGACCGAAAAACGAGGGTAGCTAATAAAAATGACAGGTTAGATAAGTAACACTGGGCACAGGGCACAGGTTACTAAAACCACAGGGTCCAGGGGCCTCAGCCACCTGAGCTCATTTACCACACACTCACTGTAAAGGGGAGGGAAGTGCTGGGTCCACAAGGTAGCCCTGCAGCATCCTGTACTGCCGACAGGACGTCTGTGCCTCTGTGAACCACTGAAACAAGCATGGCTTAGGAGCTGGCAACTGCAGACCCTCTGTTTTGTGTGTGTCCTTAGGGTGTTTGTTTATCTGCTTGTTCCTAGACAGTCTTGTGAATCCAAGGATGGCCTCAACCTATGAACCACACCCGGTTCTAGGTGCTAGGGAATGAACCCAGGGCTTCACGTGTGCCAGACAAAGCTTTCTACCAACTGCAGTATATTCTCAGCCCGGGTTGTGTTATCTTTTGTGCCCACTGTGGATGTGGAGCCTGGCTGGCCCCTGTGCACTATCACTGGGATTTTGTCTTCCCTATTTATTTACTCACTATAAAGGCCTGTGTGTCTGGAACTAAACACACAGACTAGTCTGGCCTCAAATGAACAGAGATACACCTGTCTTTGCCTTTCGTGTTGGGACTGAAGGTTGAAGCTACTGTGCCTGGCTCTGCAGACCATTAATCATTAAAGCCAGGGATGTCCATATCCTCTCTAAAATTACGTCCAGGACAACACATTTCCTCCTGTTTCACACTGCAGGCCTAACTACTCTAGTCATATACGGTGTATATATAAATAAATAATACATGCATACATTTTATCTATTTATTTATGGTGTATATATAAATAAATAAGCTTGGGGGAGCGGGAGACCCCAGCTGGATCAAGAACAGAGGGGGAGAACAAGGAATAAGAGACCATGATAAATGAAGACCACATGAGAATAGGAAGAAGCAGGGTGCTAGAGAGGCCCACAGAAATCCACAAAGATACCCCCACAATAGACTACTGGCAATGGTCGAGAGACAGCCCGAACTGACCTACTCTGGTGATAGGATGGCCAAACACCCTAATTGTCATGCTAGAAACCCCATCCAATGACTGAGGGGACCGGATGCAGAGATCCATGGCCAGGCCCCAGGTGGAACTCCAGGAGTCCAATTGGAGAGAAAGAAGAGGGTTTGTATGAGCAAGAATTGTTGAGACCAAGGTTGGAAAAAGCACAGGGACAAACAGCCAAACGAATGGAAACACATGAACTATGAACCAATGACTGAGGAGCCCCCAACTGGATCAGGCCCTCTGAATGGGTGAGACAGTTGATTGGCTTGATCTGTTTGGGAGACATCCAGGCAGTGGGACCGGGTCCTATCCTCAGTGCATGAGCTGGCTGTTTGGAACCTGGGGCTTATACAGGGACACTTGGCTCAGCCTGGGAGGAGGGGACTGGACCTGCCAGGACTGAATCTACCAGGTTGAATTCAATCCTCAGGGGAGTCTTTGCCATGGAGGAGATGGGAATGGGGGGTGGTCTGGGGGGGAGGGGAGGGGGGGACAGGGGGGGGCGGCGGCGGAGGGGGAATCTGTGGCTGATATGTAAAATTAAATTAAATTATAAAATAAAATTTAAAATAAATAAATAAAATAATATACACATACATTCTATTTATTTATTTAGTTAGTTAGTTGGTTACTTTTTGAAACAGAGTTTTTCTGTGTAGCCCTGGCTATCCTGGAACTCAGTTTATGGACCAGGTTGGCTTTGAACTCAGAGACCCATTGGCTTTTGCCTCTCAAGTGCTAGGACTAAAAGACGTGCACCACCACTGCCCCGGGATATATACATTCTGAAGCACTGGTGGTGTAAAGTAACAAAATGGAGATTTTTTAATAACCTGTTTTACTACCACCGACCTCTGCGGAAACTAAATGGCATGAAACTAAGCAAGCTGGGTGACTCTGGGTGTTGACTTCCTGCTCAAGCAGGAACAGCTAGTTTGCCTGGCTTATTTCGGTGGCTACTCTTCCTCATCCCTAAATTTCTTACTCTTTGTCTGAAAAATCTTGGCATATGCCTTTCACATGCCCCTGAAGATCTAAACAAATCCAGCCTCATCCAGCTCATGTGAATTCCAATCACCACATCTGTCAGGAATGCACAGGACAAGTATTAGGTGATGGGGAAGGCGGTACAGAGGTGAAGCAGGGTTTCAAATCCTGACTCTGCCACTTACAGCTGGGTGGCCTTCACTTGAGTGGCCAAATAAGTTGGTCACTTTCTTTCTCTCCACTCCCTTTCTCTTTCCCTCCCCCCTCCCCCCCCTCCCCTCTGGTTTTTTTTTTTTTTTTTTTTTTTTTTGAGACAATATTTCACGCTATAGCCTAGAACTCACTATGTAACTTGGGCTGACCTCAAACTCACAGCAAAGCGCCTGTCTCAGCTCCCCAGAGCTGTGATTACAGGTGTGCACCATCATATGTAGCCAGCTCAGTTTTTTAAAAAGATTATGTATCTTTAGACTTACATTCTCTGTATGTGTGGAGGGTTATGACATGAACAAAGTATAATGTATGTATGTTTGAAAATGCTGTAACTGACCCCATTATTTTATATGCTAACTAACATTTTTAAAAAGAGAAAAAAAGATTTGTTGTCGGGTATCTATAGAGAGAAGCCTTCTACCAATGACTTGTCAGTAAGAAATAAAGAAGCTATAGTGAAACACAGGGAACTATGTTGAGATTCGTGGTTTCATGTTTGCTGGTTTTTAAAGGAAAGGGCTTATTTCGGCTACAGTTCTGGGGATGGTCCACACAGCGTAAGACAGCAGCTGCAGGAGGTGGCTGGCCACATGGAGTCCAGAGTCAGGAAGCAGAGAGCAGTGAAATCATTTTTTTTAAAAAGCACGATCTCATATATTTCAGGCTAGCCTCTAACTCATCATGTAGCTGAAGGTGACCTTGAACTCCTGCTACTTGTACCTGCTCAAAGTTGCATGCTTTTCTGAATTTAAAATATTTATTATTATTGTATGTGGTTGAGTGTAGACAAGCACATAGCAAGGCATACATGTAGAGGTCAGAGAGTAACTTTCGGGAGTTAGTTCTCTCCACCATGCGTTCTGGGGACCAAACTTAGGTCCTCACGTTACTGTAGCAAGTGCCTGTGCCCACTGAGTCATCCCTGGACAAAATTTCATTTTCAAAGAACCAACTCAAATAGTGACGTCTAATATTCAGAAGCAGCAGAAGCAAATAAACAAACAAGTAAATAAATAGTGGAGACTGGGGGCTGGAAAGATGGCTCAGTGGTTGACAGCAGTGACTGCTCTTCTAGAAGACCTGGGTTCAATTCCCACCACCCACATGGCAGCTCACAACTGTCTGTAACTCCAGTCTCCAGTTCCAAGCCTTCTGACATCCTCACACAGACACACATGCAAGTGAAACATCAATGAACATAAAATAAAAATAATTAAAAACAATAAGTAGTGGGGACTATGGAGCTGGCTCAGGAGGTAAGAGTGCTTGCAATGTAAGCATGAAGACAAGAATTCAAATCCCCAATACCTATGTAAAAAGCCGGGTGCAGCTTTGTGAGCCTGCAACCCCAGCATTTGGAACACAGAGACAGGTGGTTCCCAGGAGCTTGCTGGCTGGCCAGTCTAGCCAGAATGGCGAGCTTCTGGTTCAGTGACAGGCCCTGTCTCAATGGAATAAGGCGCAGAGTAATGAGGGGCCACCTGGCATCCTTCTCTGGCCTCCACAGCCACATGCCCAGGTGTGGGCACCACACCCTCCGCACACAAATTAAACAATCAGCTATGCAGGAATACAAAGGTAACCCTGAGCTAATTGCATGGGTACAGCCCATCAGGCAGTATGAGCCGTCTTTAAGTCTATACAATCTTGTCTTAAAGCTGAGAAAACAGAAGCTCAGAGAGACTTTTCCAACACTCCACAGCTGGCTGTGAGCAGCACACCTGCCACACACTGTGAAAACCTCCACAGGTTACTTGGCTCTCCTGAGACTCTGAAAGTTACTGTGGAACATGTGTGCGCTCAGAGCACACTCTTGTCCCTGGTGATGAGTGTGAGCCAGAAAAGTTCCTCTGTCACCAACCTTACTGCTTGCCTCAGATCTATCACTCAGCCAACACAATCTGTTTATGTATCACATCTTTATGGGAAGTTTAACAGGGGGCTGTGGGTATGAAAACATGAGAACCCTGAGTTCAGGGATGGCGAGTCAGAAAGGTCAGCAGGAGTCAGAGCTGGCAGCATCAAGTAACAGTCTAAGGATGGACTCTGGCAGATGGTTTGCTGAGTCCTCCTGGTCTGCCCTGCTGTCTCGGATTCAGAAGGCCAATCTCTAAGGAGCAAGACTCCAGGTCTTCTGGCTTCTGTCTGAGTCCCTAGAAGAAATCTGAGAGCAGGAAGGTCAAGGCACTTATCCTGTGATCTCTTTCCAGACACGGTTCTAGCAGGATCTATGTTCTTTGACTGAGGTCACAAGTCCTATGGGAGACTATTGAGGATCCTGTTCCTTGACCATAGCTTTGGCTGGGTTCCAGGCACACCCACTTTTCCTCCATTGTATCTGGGATGGGAGCATGACCAGGTACTGTCCCTCCTTGACAGTCTCTTGGTGCTCTACCATCCATTATAGGGCCATTTGGCCGTTCATGCAATTGTAAATAATCCCTTCATTCAAAGTTTCTTATTAACCTCTGATTGTACTGGTTGTTTCCTGTAAGCAGCTAAGTACCACTGATTTCCTTTTTAAAGCTGGCACAAAAATGAAGGTGGAATAGATTTAGGAGACACTTGATAAAAAGAAACAGTTACAATACCAAAAGACAAGAAAGCCAGGAAGGCGGCTCAGTGAGTACAGTGCTTGCCACAAAAGCAGAAGGACCTGGGACTGGATCCCTAGTATTCCACAAAAAGCCAGGGAACGCCCAGGAATCAAGAAAGATCGATCCCTGGGGCTTCCTGGTTAGCTAGTCCAGCTGAATCAGAAAGCTCCAGGTTCAGTGGCAGGCTCTTCCTCAGAAATTAAGGTAGAAGGCTTGGAGATGGCGAAGTGGTTACAGCACTTGTTGTACAAGCAGGAATTCAGATCTACTGAACTGATGTAAATGCCGGATGGGCATGGCTACCCACCTGTAATTCTAGGCTTAGAAGATGGAGACAGGATCTCCAGAGCAAGCTAGCTAGCTAGACTAGACATATCAGTGAGCTCTGCCTTTGACTGAGACCCTGACTCAAAGTATAAGATGAAGAGAAATGGAAGAGCTCCACTATCAACCACAAGCTCACACACCCACACTCCTACACATGGAAAAAGAAGAAAACACAAAAGGTGGAGGGGCTGGTGAGATGGCTTAGCAGGTAAAGGCTCTTACCACTAAGTTTGAAGACCTGAGTTTGATCCCTAGAACTAATGCAGTAGAAGGAGAAAAGCAGTTCCCACAAGTTGTCCTCAACCTCCACACTTGAGTCCCAGCATATGTATGCCTATATGTACATTCACATGTGTTGTCTTAGTTAAGATTACTATGGCTATAATGAAACACCATGACCAAAGCAACTCGGAGAGAAAAAGGTTTATTTCACTCACAGTTCCATGTAACGGTTCATTATCAAAAGCAGTGAGGGCAGGAACTTAAGCTGGGCAGGAACCTGGAGGGCAGGAGCTGATGCAGAAGCTTACAGGCTGGCTCCTCATGACTTACTCAGCTTGTTTTCATTTTGAACCCAG